>JAVTVY010052094.1:0-27464 GCA_036873755.1 Hanleya hanleyi | reverse complement strand
CCGGATACCAGTTCCCAAGATTCACACTTAAAATTTTAGTCATGTCAGAAACGCTGGTTTGGTATTTCTCTTCCATTTTCCTTCGAGACAGAAGCCATGTTCAGTAGTCCCCTTTGGGTAGATAAAACTTGTTTCCAAGATTATCTGTTGATTTTTATATCCATGTCAGATATCTCGGTTTGATATGTCGGTCCCATTTTGGTTCGAGACAGATAGGCCATGTTGAGTTGTCCCCCTTTAACAGACAAAATATCGAGCATTCTCAATCGAGATGCACCGTTGAATTTTTAGTCATGCCAGCTATGCTAGCTTTATTTCCCTTCCGGAAGTCCACTGTTAGATATGTGGTTTGGCACATTAGTCAATTTTGTCTTCCTCGCCTATTCTGTTGCGCGAAGGATGCGGTACATTGAATTGCCCCCTTTTACTCGCCCATTTTGAATTGAGATCGACAAGCCTTATTGAGTTGTCCCCCTTGGGTAAATAGAATGTACTTTACCAAAATTCACTCTTTAATTTAATCCGATACTAAACGTCCGATACGAACTTTTGAATTTCTTCCGGTTCTCCCGGTGTTGAATATCCGGTATTTAGATTATGTTTCTAATTTTCTCTCCTTTAAAATTTAATTAAGCATGTCAGATATGTCGGTCTGGAATTTCTCTCCAATTTTGCCTCGATAAATTTCCCCATTGTTGAATTATTAGAAACATGCCATTCACTTATAGTTTTTCTATGTCAAACAAGTGCACAAGTAATGCTTACATTTTGTTTGAATTTATGGGTACTACTCAATGTGATTCGTATGTCTCGAAGCAAAATGTAAGAGATATACCAAACTTGCGTATCTGGCATGGCTGAAAATATAAAAAGAGAAAATTACAAATGACATTTCATCTACCTAATAACGGCAGTTCAATGTGGCGTATCATTCACAGAGTAAATAGGTAAAACAGAGACAACCAAATTGACGTATCTGTCACATCAATTTACCGGTACTCGAAAAGCGAAAGAGTCCCCTTCGTGTAGGTTGAATGTAATTTCCCAAAATTCACTCTTTAATTTATTCATGTCTGTCACAAGTTAAATCTAGGGTAAGTAGGAAAGTAAATCAAAAGACTAGGAAAACAGTAATACCATACAATATATAATATTTAATACAAATAAAAAAATATATGTATATTTTTAACAATGACACCAAAGCACGCACACACATATACACGCACTACAACATGAACAGTCCATTTTATGCAACACACTGGTGATCAGAGTCACGCGTTGGATCCAAGATGTTTGCCATACTGACGTTTGCCAGACATCAATTATTCTGTTGCGTTTCCCCAGATTCAAGCACAGTTACAGCACATATACAGACCATCACAAAACACGAAGCACTTGGTAGCATCACAATGAGTCTTTTCTGCCCTTCACTTCTTAATGTACAAGCTGCTGGTATTATACTACTGCTCTCTTCACTTCTAAGCTCCTTGGAATCGATCACCAGGCTTTCTATAACTGCCGGTCGACCCATCACGTCTTGGGTTAACGACACCGACCCACGTCTAAGCTCGATCGTCCATACTGTCCGACTAGAATCCTTATCACGTCTGGATTTTTCACCACGGACCAGCCACCCCCTATGCAAGGTACAAACAGCAAAATCAAAAATATTATACAGGCCGATCGATCAGTACTATTAGAGACATTTGAAATCCCCAAATACAGTACATCCCCACAATCAGTAGGCCTATATAAAATAAATGTCCAAAAACATAACTGGGGCACAAATACCATCTGGCAGCTTGACATAATATCTCAGGAACACACAAACAGCGAGCACTGTGTTGTAGCAAGGCCCGCTTCCAAGTGAAATTCCAAGAGCAGTACCTCCAATATATAGCGACAGCTTATGTAATTACAAGCGTCTAGTCCGTCATTCATAATCCCGCCGTCGTCCATTAGAGAATATCCGCGTCCATAATCCAAAGACCTATTCCATTTTCCACATAACAGTATTAGCACCAAATTCAAAAAGACAATCATAGTATACATGAACATAAACATACTCATCCACACATTCACCCAAAAGATGGCAGACTTCTTGAAATGCAAATACCAAGTCATTAATCTGAGCACATGTAACATTATAATTCAAATACACTACAATAGGATAAATTCTACTACTGTTATCCAATATCATTCAAATGAATCAGAGTATCAAACAACTCACTGATGCTGTGCCAAGCCATACCCAATTATACATTAATATGATGCAAATATCTGCCTGGGGCTACACTCCCTAGACCAATGAACACTTGTAGGATTTAATTTGCAGCATCAATCAGTCTCCAGCACCAGTAGCTTGTTTCAATGGCACACCTGTAAGATACAATCCAAAGACATGCAATACTGCCTGTCTCTCACAGGCCTAATATTCATGCACGTCTTACATTAAGAATATCTAATATACCACAGTGCAGGCAATCCAAATCAGACTAGCTGACTCCCTCAATAACAGGATTCAATGATATACATGATAAACAGTCCTACATATAACACCACCTAATACTCAACCATTAGTTAAGTTAGGCCACTCAAAATAATTTCATGTTACATCTAAACAAAGTTTGTGACAATACTCCGCATTTAAAGAAAACAATTACCAATGTAATCTGTTCTACCTTACCGCAAACTTTAGAGTATTTAATTCTGTCTACTCATATAATCAGCTCCAACGTTTTGACAACATTTAATGGATTCAATTCTTATTCCATACGGTTGCAAAAACATAGCCCATCTCATAATGCGGTCATTAATGAATTTGCTCTTGTTCAAATATTCCAGGGGCTGGTGGTCTGTCTGGAGGGTGAATTCTTTTCCATACAAATATAACTGGAACTTGCGTACACCCCAAAGTAAAGCCAAACCCTCTTTCTCTATGGTAGAGTATGCTCGCTCCCTATCGGACAGTTTCTTGCTGGCAAATGCAACTGCGAAGACTCCGGCAATGTATTCTTGCAAAAAGACAGCACCAATTCCCACGTCAGAAGCATCCGTGCGCAGCAAGAAACGCCGACCAAGATCTGGTAGTTTCAAAATAGGACCACACGTGAGCATTTGCCTCAGAGATGTGAATGCATGTTCTTGCGGTTCACCCCAGTCAACTTTGTTTGGCCTACCTTTTTTTGTCAAGTCAGTCAAAGGCGCAGCTATGGCAGCATAGTTGGGTATAAAGTTAAGATAATATCCCGTTAAACCAATAAATGACCTAACTTCTTTCTTTGTTATCGGTCTAGCTGCTTCTCTAATCTTGATGACATTGGTGACATCAAGCCCAATCTTACCTGCGCCCAAACAATGTCCCAAGTACTCTAAATTGTGATATGCCAAACTGCACTTGGCAGGGCGAGCAGTCACATTTTCATCTTGCAATCTCTGAAGCAGTCGATCTAACACCTCCAAATGCTCTTCCCATGTCTGAGTATGCACTAAGATGTCATCAATGAAACTGTCCACACCATTCATATTGACAAGAAGCTTGCGCATCATCCTATTAAACGAGGCTGCCGAGTTAATCATACCGAATGGCATTTTAAAAAACTCAAAACAACCATCACTGGTTACAAATGCTGTTTTGTATACATCTTCAGTCGCAACCGGTATTTGCCAGTAGCCCTTGCTAAGATAAATTTTTGTGAAATATCTATCTTTGGCTAATTTGACAAAAATGTCTTCCGCATTACCCATTGGTTCATTATCGAACACCGTGACCCAATTTAGCTTTCTGAAGTCAATACATACGCGATTGGTACCATCTTTCTTTTTCACAACAACCACTGGAGAGGTATAAGGAGAGTCTGATCTTCTAATTACTCCCATATTTAGCATACTCTGAACTTCCTTACTGAGCTCTTCCCGGATATTATAAGGGGTTGGGTAGGGCTTGCACTTAAATAGGTACATCACTTGTCAGCTTTATCCTATGCTCAGACAATGTTGTAGATCCAGGCAAATCGGTGAAAACATTCCTGTACTTGCCAAGTGATTAATACTCCTACGCTTATCCAATGACAAGTCCGGGTTAATATCAACATCAAGGAAAATCTCTTTACCTTGAGCAGTGTGTAACTCCAGTAGTTCTTCATCATCGATACTATCTCCAGGACTACACTCACTGCACTGTACCACTGCAGTACTAACAACTTGCAACACAGACCCCGCATGGCCAACTTTAGCTCTTAAATCAGTTCTTGCAACATATCCCTTGAGTAAGTTTGCATGGAAAACTTTAGAAGCACCTTTAACCTTAACCCAATAGTCTGTCGGTCTCAACACTTTCTCCACGACAAAGGGACCTTTCCATTACATCAGTAATTTGTTGTAGTTGGTGGGCAACAATACTAACACCTCATCCCCTTCCTTAAACTTTCTAACTCTAGCTTTTCTATGGTGTTTGTAACGTCCCTGTGACTTCTCCAACTCTACCTTAGCCACTTCAGGGTTTTCTCCAAACGATTTCTCAGATCAACGGCATACTGATAACTGTTCTCTACCTCACTATTTTCAGCCTGGCCTGTCCACAATTCTTTCAATATTTGTAGAGGTCCCCTAACTGTCAGTCCATAAAGTAACTCAAATGGAGCAAATCCTGTACTCTCCTGCGGAGCTTCCCTATAAGCGAATAGTAATGGATCAATGAACCTATCCCACTCCTTCGGTTGCTCAGCACACAAACGTTTCAACATACTCTTTAGAGTCCCATTAAATCTTTCCACCAACCCATTACAAGCAGGATGGTACGGAGTAGTGGTAAGACGTTTTATGGACAATAACCTACTGACTTCCTGCATCATATCAGATACAAACTGAGTTCCCAGGTCAGTTAATATTTCAGCTGGCACACCAACCCTACTGAAAATAGATACCAGCGCCTCAGCCACAATTTCAGTTGTAATAGATTTGAGTGGAATAGCCTCCGGATATCTTGTGGCGTAATCTACCAACGTCAAAATATATCTATGACCTCTATCCGATGCTGGAAAAATCGGACTGACATAATCTAACGCTGACGACGACAATACCCTTCGGGCAAAATTTGTCCGAGGGGTAAAAACTACAGCACGATGAGGTTGCCAAGAAAAAGAAATATCTGCAAACTATTTTTACACATTGTAATATATAAAACAGATTTTTTCCTGTTTAAAAGGATATATTTCATTTGGCCATTGGTGTCCAACCTTCTTGCAAGGGATCAAACCACTGTGGTTTATTGAAAGAGATAATCGGTCAGAAACTTGAACAGAGACTAGGGTGGTGGTTGAGTATTGCTTTTTTTTCAGTATGGCATATCATATATTTAAATCACTCAATTCATTCTACATGTACCTCCCATATTTTACCATTCGAAGCCTACGCCACGTGAGTTGTCCCTCTTTAATATGTAGATATATGTAATATTCTCTCTTTTGAAATTTTTAGCCTTGTCAGATGTGCCAGTTTGGTGTTTCACTTCAATTTTACTTCGCGACTGAGAAGCCTTGGGTAGATAAAACTTTTTTCCCCATGATTCATTGTTCACTTTTATAGTCATATAAACAAGCCTATGTTTATGTATACTATGATTGTCTTTTTGAATTTGGTGCTAATACTGTTATATGGAAAATGGAATAGGTCTTTGGATTATGGACGCGGATATTCTCTAATGGACGACGGCTGGATTATGAATGACGGACTAGACGCTTGTAATGTCAGTTTGGTATGTCGGTCCCATTTTGCTTCGAATAAGCGATATCGAGTTGTCGCTTTGGTTGACCGGATACCAGTTCCCAAGATTCACACTTAAAATTTTAGTCATGTCAGAAACGCTGGTTTGGTATTTCTCTTCCATTTTCCTTCGAGACAGAAGCCATGTTCAGTAGTCCCCTTTGGGTAGATAAAACTTGTTTCCAAGATTATCTGTTGATTTTTATATCCATGTCAGATATCTCGGTTTGATATGTCGGTCCCATTTTGGTTCGAGACAGATAGGCCATGTTGAGTTGTCCCCCTTTAACAGACAAAATATCGAGCATTCTCAATCGAGATGCACTGTTGAATTTTTAGTCATGCCAGCTATGCTAGCTTTATTTCCCTTCCGGAAGTCCACTGTTAGATATGTGGTTTGGCACATTAGTCAATTTTGTCTTCCTCGCCTATTCTGTTGCGCGAAGGATGCGGTACATTGAATTGCCCCCTTTTACTCGCCCATTTTGAATTGAGATCGACAAGCCTTATTGAGTTGTCCCCCTTGGGTAAATAGAATGTACTTTACCAAAATTCACTCTTTAATTTAATCCGATACTAAACGTCCGATACGAACTTTTGAATTTCTTCCGGTTCTCCCGGTGTTGAATATCCGGTATTTAGATTATGTTTCTAATTTTCTCTCCTTTAAAATTTAATTAAGCATGTCAGATATGTCGGTCTGGAATTTCTCTCCAATTTTGCCTCGATAAATTTCCCCATTGTTGAATTATTAGAAACATGCCATTCACTTATAGTTTTTCTATGTCAAACAAGTGCACAAGTAATGCTTACATTTTGTTTGAATTTATGGGTACTACTCAATGTGATTCGTATGTCTCGAAGCAAAATGTAAGAGATATACCAAACTTGCGTATCTGGCATGGCTGAAAATATAAAAAGAGAAAATTACAAATGACATTTCATCTACCTAATAACGGCAGTTCAATGTGGCGTATCATTCACAGAGTAAATAGGTAAAACAGAGACAACCAAATTGACGTATCTGTCACATCAATTTACCGGTACTCGAAAAGCGAAAGAGTCCCCTTCGTGTAGGTTGAATGTAATTTCCCAAAATTCACTCTTTAATTTATTCATGTCTGTCACAAGTTAAATCTAGGGTAAGTAGGAAAGTAAATCAAAAGACTAGGAAAACAGTAATACCATACAATATATAATATTTAATACAAATAAAAAAATATATGTATATTTTTAACAATGACACCAAAGCACGCACACACATATACACGCACTACAACATGAACAGTCCATTTTATGCAACACACTGGTGATCAGAGTCACGCGTTGGATCCAAGATGTTTGCCATACTGACGTTTGCCAGACATCAATTATTCTGTTGCGTTTCCCCAGATTCAAGCACAGTTACAGCACATATACAGACCATCACAAAACACGAAGCACTTGGTAGCATCACAATGAGTCTTTTCTGCCCTTCACTTCTTAATGTACAAGCTGCTGGTATTATACTACTGCTCTCTTCACTTCTAAGCTCCTTGGAATCGATCACCAGGCTTTCTATAACTGCCGGTCGACCCATCACGTCTTGGGTTAACGACACCGACCCACGTCTAAGCTCGATCGTCCATACTGTCCGACTAGAATCCTTATCACGTCTGGATTTTTCACCACGGACCAGCCACCCCCTATGCAAGGTACAAACAGCAAAATCAAAAATATTATACAGGCCGATCGATCAGTACTATTAGAGACATTTGAAATCCCCAAATACAGTACATCCCCACAATCAGTAGGCCTATATAAAATAAATGTCCAAAAACATAACTGGGGCACAAATACCATCTGGCAGCTTGACATAATATCTCAGGAACACACAAACAGCGAGCACTGTGTTGTAGCAAGGCCCGCTTCCAAGTGAAATTCCAAGAGCAGTACCTCCAATATATAGCGACAGCTTATGTAATTACAAGCGTCTAGTCCGTCATTCATAATCCCGCCGTCGTCCATTAGAGAATATCCGCGTCCATAATCCAAAGACCTATTCCATTTTCCACATAACAGTATTAGCACCAAATTCAAAAAGACAATCATAGTATACATGAACATAAACATACTCATCCACACATTCACCCAAAATATGGCAGACTTCTTGAAATGCAAATACCAAGTCATTAATCTGAGCACATGTAACATTATAATTCAAATACACTACAATAGGATAAATTCTACTACTGTTATCCAATATCATTCAAATGAATCAGAGTATCAAACAACTCACTGATGCTGTGCCAAGCCATACCCAATTATACATTAATATGATGCAAATATCTGCCTGGGGCTACACTCCCTAGACCAATGAACACTTGTAGGATTTAATTTGCAGCATCAATCAGTCTCCAGCACCAGTAGCTTGTTTCAATGGCACACCTGTAAGATACAATCCAAAGAAATGCAATACTGCCTGTCTCTCACAGGCCTAATATTCATGCACGTCTTACATTAAGAATATCTAATATACCACAGTGCAGGCAATCCAAATCAGACTAGCTGACTCCCTCAATAACAGGATTCAATGATATACATGATAAACAGTCCTACATATAACACCACCTAATACTCAACCATTAGTTAAGTTAGGCCACTCAAAATAATTTCCTGTTACATCTAAACAAAGTTTGTGACAATACTCCGCATTTAAAGAAAACAATTACCAATGTAATCTTTTCTACCTTACCACAAACTGTAGAGTATTTAACTCTGTCTACTCATATAATCAGCTCCAACGTTTTGACAGCCTTTAATGGATTCAATTCTTATTCCATACGGTTGCAAATACATAGCCCAGCTCATAATGCGGTCATTAATAAATTTACTCTTGTTCAAATATTCCAGAGGCTGGTGGTCTGTCTGGGGGGTGAATTATTTTCCATACAAATATAACTGGAACTTGCGTACACCCCAAACTAAAGCCAAGCTTTCTTTCTCTATGGTAGAGTATGCTCGCTCCCTATTGGACAGTTTCTTGTTGGCAAATGCAACTGGGAAGACTCCGTCAAGGTATTCTTGCAACAAGACAGCACCAATTCCCACGTCAGAAGCATCCGTGCGCAGCAAGAAACGCCGACCAAGATCTGGTAGTCTCAAAATAGGACCACACGTGAGCATTTGCCTCAGAGATGTGAATGCACGTTCTTTCGGTTCACCCCAGTCAACCTTGTTTGGCCTACCCTTTTTTGGTCAAGTCAGTCAAAGGCGCAGCTATGGCAGCATAGTTGGGTATAAAGTTACGATAATATCCCGTTAAACCAATAAATGACCTAACTTCTTTCTTTGTTATCGGTCTAGCTGCTTCTCTAATCTTGATGACATTGGTGACATCAAGCCCAATCTTACCTGCGCCCAAACAATGTCCCAAGTACTCTAAATTGTGATATGCCAAACTGCACTTGGCAGGGCGAGCAGTCACATTTTCATCTTGCAATCTCTGAAGCAGTCGATCTAACACCTCCAAATGCTCTTCCCATGTCTGAGTATGCACTAAGATGTCATCAATGAAACTGTCCACACCATTCATATTGACAAGAAGCTTGCGCATCATCCTATTAAACGAGGCTGCCGAGTTAATCATACCGAATGGCATTTTAAAAAACTCAAAACAACCATCACTGGTTACAAATGCTGTTTTGTATACATCTTCAGTCGCAACCGGTATTTGCCAGTAGCCCTTGCTAAGATAAATTTTTGTGAAATATCTATCTTTGGCTAATTTGACAAAAATGTCTTCCGCATTACCCATTGGTTCATTATCGAACACCGTGACCCAATTTAGCTTTCTGAAGTCAATACATACGCGATTGGTACCATCTTTCTTTTTCACAACAACCACTGGAGAGGTATAAGGAGAGTCTGATCTTCTAATTACTCCCTTATTTAGCATACTCTGAACTTCCTTACTGAGCTCTTCCCGGATATTATAAGGGGTTGGGTAGGGCTTGCACTTAAATAGGTACATCACTTGTCAGCTTTATCCTATGCTCAGACAATGTTGTAGATCCAGGCAAATCGGTGAAAACATTCCTGTACTTGCCAAGTGATTAATACTCCTACGCTTATCCAATGACAAGTCCGGGTTAATATCAACATCAAGGAAAATCTCTTTACCTTGAGCAGTGTGTAACTCCAGTAGTTCTTCATCATCGATACTATCTCCAGGACTACACTCACTGCACTGTACCACTGCAGTACTAACAACTTGCAACACAGACCCCGCATGGCCAACTTTAGCTCTTAAATCAGTTCTTGCAACATATCCCTTGAGTAAGTTTGCATGGAAAACTTTAGAAGCACCTTTAACCTTAACCCAATAGTCTGTCGGTCTCAACACTTTCTCCACGACAAAGGGACCTTTCCATTGCATCAGTAATTTGTTGTAGTTGGTGGGCAACAATACTAACACCTCATCCCCTTCCTTAAACTTTCTAACTCTAGCTTTTCTATGGTGTTTGTAACGTCCCTGTGACTTCTCCAACTCTACCTCAGCCACTTCAGGGTTTTCTCCAAACGATTTCTCAGATCAACGGCATACTGATAACTGTTCTCTACCTCACTATTTTCAGCCTGGCCTGTCCACAATTCTTTCAATATTTGTAGAGGTCCCCTAACTGTCCTTCCATAAAGTAACTCAAATGGAGCAAATCCTGTACTCTCCTGCGGAGCTTCCCTATAAGCGAATAGTAATGGATCAATGAACCTATCTCACTCCTTCGGTTGCTCAGCACACAAACGTTTCAACATACTCTTTAGAGTCCCATTAAATCTTTCCACCAACCCATTACAAGCAGGATGGTACGGAGTAGTGGTAAGACGTTTTATGGACAATAACCTACTGACTTCCTGCATCATACCAGATACAAACTGAGTTCCCAGGTCAGTTAATATTTCAGCTGGCACACCAACCCTACTGAAAATAGATACCAGCGCCTCAGCCACAACTTCAGTTGTAATAGATTTGAGTGGAATAGCCTCTGAATATCTTGTGGCGTAATCTACCAACGTCAAAATATATCTATGACCTCTATCCGATGCTGGAAAAATCGGACTGACCAAATCTATAGCTGCCCTAACAAACGGTATTTCAACTAGAGGCATCTTTGAAGCCGTACCTTTGGAATCCTCCCTTTATGTATGGAACAGTACGTTATTGGTTGGTCTAAGCGAGAAAAAGTTGAATCCACAGTACTCGCTGATTGGCTGGACCTCACCAAGAGCAAGGTCGTTGAAACAATCCGCCATATTGACAGAAGTACTCTTCCCCAAGCAAAACAAGTACTGAGAAACCTCAATTCGCAAGAAGTTCTAGCAAATCTTCAGAGTAAATTCGTCATAGTCCCAGCAGACAAAGCTCCGAATAATATAATATTCATATGTAGATATTACTATTACCAGGTGCTCGTTAAAGAATTGAGTGTAGACATATCTTCATCAAATACGTCTACTTACTCCCAAACTGCATTTACTCTGGAAGATTTATTTAACAATCACAAAAAGTTTCTCAGGGAAAGAGGTATTTGTCTTCCTACCAGTCATAGCGACATACCAAAACTATACTGGACTCCCAAAATGCATAAATCACCATACAAAGCTAGATTCATAGCTGGTTCTAGAAGCTGCACCATCAAGCTTCTTTCAACCCTATTGACGAGGGCCCTTCAGGAGGTAAAAGCATTTTGGGAAAGATATTGCGCCACTATTTCTAAGAACTCTGGCGTTGAATGTATGTGGATATTGAAAAACTCAAAATGTCTTACGGAAGAACTTGATGCTAAAGGTCACATACCGTAGAGACATGTATCCACATGGGATTTCTCGACTCTATACTACAATCCCTCATCAGGACCTTATTGACCGTCTAAGTTCATTAATAGTATCTGTGTTCAAGAAAACTGATCGTAGATATATTAATGTCGGAAGTCATAAAGCATTCTTTAGCTCGACTACATACAAGAGATATCATTCATGGGATGCTTCTTTGTTTATAGAGTTGCTTGAATTTCTCATTAAAAATATCTATGTGAAATTTGGCAACACAATATATCAGCAGCATATAGGTATTCCAATGGGTACTAATTGTGCACCCCTGTCGGCTGACCTGTATCTGTTCTCTGATGAATATGACTATATGCAGGCGCTTTCAAAAACCGATCCATTCAAAGCCTGTTCCTTCTCATTCACCAAACGCTATATAGACAATCTTCTCTCTGTGGATAATCGCTATATAAATGACGCAGTGAGGGATATATATCCACCATCACTGGATTTGACGGAAACTGCAGATATCCCTACAGGCACATCATATTTGGATCTATATCTCTATAAAAATGAAGCGGGCATTCTCTCTCGTCGACTTAATGACAAAAGAGATGATTACAATTTCGACATCGTAAACTATCCCTTTCTGGACAGTAATATTCCAGTGGGACCTGCATATTGCGTATACATATCTCGCTTAGTAGCATTTGCTAGATCCTGTGTTAAATGTGACGATTTTAATCAACGTCACAAAACATTGTTGCAGAAACTTATAAAACAGGGCTATTCCACCAAGCCCTTCCACTCAAAGTTTCTGAAATTTGGCGATATATATCGCATGCTGATAGCAAAATACGAACGTAGCGTGCAAGATCTATGGCGCTACGTTTCGTAACTTTTGTCTAATTCCGCTTAACCCGGGGCTAGGGGCCGTATGAACCATGTACTTCTAGATCCTCATGGTACTCATATGAACAGTCACAATCAAAGCGTGACTGAGATACATCATTCTTTAGATGACGACTTTACAACGAATATTATGGATTAAGAATACTGATCAGCGATACGGATTTGATATTTTTGGAACATCATGATGTCTTGTCATCATTGAAAACTGTTGACCGCTTCTCGCTTGCAGGAAACAAGCCTATCTTTATGTATACTATGATTGTCTTTCTGAATTTGGTGCTAATACTGTTATATGGAATGTGGAATAGGTCTTTGGATTATGGACGCGGATATTCTCTAATGGACGACGGCTGGATTATGAATGACGGACTAGACGCTTGTAATTTGACAAACATCACAAGAGCGACAATACCTCACCACATCTCCTTGAATACCATGCCAAAAGAAACAAGTAGTGATCTTGGGCAAGGTTTTTCTAATGCCAAGATGTCCTCCAAATACAGTCATGTGCCAACACCAACACCTGGTTACGTAACACTACAGGTAGCACTAACTGCTTGACAACTTGACCATTATTCACCTTTGGCGAGAGATATTTGCGATACAATAGTCCATTAAGCATTTCATACCACATAGTTACTACACCCATTGACCGTACCTTTTTATACAGCCTAACTCGGTCTAATGACTTATCCTGCTGTTGCAAATCTTTCAAAACATCAATAGTAATTACCTTGCGTTCTTCGCTATCCGGCACCTTCAATGATATGAATGATTTTGAAAGCGTTTGACTACGAGTAGTGACAGCAGCCAAATGATTAAATGCATTCCAGTTAGGATCTGGGTTACCAGGCGGTTTAGCCCCAGCTACATTTCCTATAACAAGGTAATACACTGGACTTTCCATAACCATTGCCTCCACCTGGCCTACAAAATATGGCGTATCAAGGTCTATAATTGCTATCGGTACCTTTCTAACTGAGCCATCAATCAATTGACAGTAATTGACCTTTCCAGTCAACGTTTGCTCTGCAACCAAACATCTCTTAACCACAACACCGCTACATCCACTATCACGCAAAGTGTCAACCAGAACACCGTTCACTTTTCCCTTTACAACAGGCATTATGGGTACATAACTCTCCGACAAGTAGTCATTACATGCACTGCCTATTAACGGCAAAGTTTTTCCGCATGCTAAACTAATTCGATTGTTTTGAACGCAACTGCACCCTGAATGATCACCGACGAACAATGAAGCTGCCTTTTGTCTTAGAGGGCAATTTTTAAGGATGTGACCTACTGTATCACAAACGTAGCATTTTCGCAGGCGATTCTGATCACTTGACTTTGCATCTTTCACTCTACAATCCTTGATCATGTGACCATAACGATTACATTTATGGCATTGAATATTACCATCCCGTGAAGTCGAATCGAGTTTTTTTGTCACACCAATCACCCGCTAACTGACGTCCATGGGCTTCCAAATAATCCTCAGCGGCCTCCGCCATTTTGTACAATGATTCAAATTTCCGTTCCCGAAGAAAAGCAGCTACATCCTTAGGACAGGATTGCATGAGCTGCTCCTTAATAATAAGAGCTGAAAGTCCCTCAAAACTAACATCTGTACTGGACAAGGCAACCCATCTCGAAAGATACCGTCATAACCTACATATAAACTGACTCGGACTCTCGCCAGTTTCGGCTTTGCCTTCCCTCAATTTCTTCCTAAAACCTTCCTCTGTTAGCTGATATCGTTTCAACAGAGCTCATTTTAACAGATCATAGTTATCCGCTTCATATGGAGACAACCTGGCGTACACCCCTAACGCTTTACCAGAAAGGAGAGCACTCAAATAGCAGGCCCAATTAGTACGATCCCATTGTTGAGCTGTTGCAAACCGTTAAAATCTCTCCAAGTACGAATCTAAATCGTCTTTTGCATCTGCAAATACCGGGAGCTTAGGCAATTTTGCCAAACCACCACCACCAGACAAACTAACACGAGTAGTCTCCCATTCAGTGTCTTGCGCTAACACAGTCTGCTGTAATCTAGTCCGCTCTAACCTAGACTGTCCTGCCTCAAACTCTCTAACTCTCAACTCGTGTTCTTGCCTAATCTTTAATTGCTCTATTTCAAACTCCTGAACTGCCTTTTCTTTTTCTCTAAACTCACGACGTTCATCTCTGTCCATATCCTGCTGTTCTTTAACCTATACCTGCAACTCCTTCCCTTGATAATCCAGCTTACCGCCCAGTTATATTAATTGTTCCATTGTTACTACTAATAAAATTAAACTAAATATCCAAACATGCAAAGCTGCAGAATACATGTATGGAAAAAACAAGTCGCCTGACTGGTGTGAACTATCTCAAATATGTACAATCACAACATAAATCATTGGCAAAAGAGAAATGCTTTATACTCACAACCAAACAGCACCCTCCAGTAGTCCCCAATTTCTGCAACCACAAAGTAAACAATAATTAGCTATATTGTATTAACAATCAACATGATTATCAATAGACCATTTGATAAACTTTCCTAAAAAAACAATATCCCGGGCGAGCCCCCATATGTCACAAGTTAAGTCTAGGGTAATAGTCCGGTGGCTTAAGGTCAAGATCGTGACTGACTGGAATAAAGCACCACATTTTGCAGAGAGGTTCATTTGGGCATAAGGAATGATCTCAGAAGGGGTGCCCATTTATACAGGAGGTGGAAAGCCCTTAATTTGCATAAATCCAATATGGCCGCCATAATACATAGAGTAGCCTCTTGTTGGCGACTATTTGACAGCTTGAATCGCCTTTTTACACGAAATTGGTTTTCTACGAGCCTGAGTGACTCCAGAAGAAAATAATAACGATAATTGGAAACCTTATTACCCGTTTAATATCCAACTTGGCCGCCAGAGCGTCACTAATAATGCTATACACATGTATGTAGCGTGCAAGATCTATGGCGCTACGTTTCGTAACTTGCAATTGTGTCTAATTCCGCTTAACCCGGGGCTAGGGGTCGTATGAACCCATGTACTTCAAGATCCTCATGGTACTCATATGAACAGTCACAATCAAAGCGTGACTGAGATTCATCTTTTTTTTTAGATGACGACTCTATAATGAATATTATGGATTAAGAATACTGATCAGCGATACGGATTTGATATTTTTGGAACATCATGATGTCTTGCCGGCATCATTGAAAACTGTTGACCGCTTCTATCTTGCAGGAAACAAGCCTATGTTTATGTATACTATGATTGTCTTTTTGAATTTGGTGCTAATACTGTTATGTGGAAAATGGAATAGGTCTTTGGATTATGGACGCGGATATTCTCTAATGGACGACGGCTGGATTATGAATGACGGACTAGACGCTTGTAATTTGTATATATGCTAATATATCATATTTATTTATAAATCCATTGAGAGGTTTCTGTACATGTAGCTCTGTTATGATTGACTCGATTAAGAACGCATGAAGGTTATTGACTATTTTCCATACATATCCGGGCCCTCGGTGGCCGAGTGGTCTAAGGCGCTTCGCTGGTGACCGCTAGCCTCACACCGCTGAACCGGCACGGGTTCGAGCCCAGTTGGTCCATATGTGAAAGTTTGTCAGTTACTTGCCGAAGGGCGGTGGTTCTCTCCGGGTACTCCGGCTTCCTCCACCAACCAAACTGACTGTCACCATATGAGTGAAACAAACTTGAATGTGACATTAAGCCCAAATTGAAAAAAAAAAATTCTATACATATCCAATATGGCCACCAGCGCCCTATTCTCAATGCTGATTATCGTTACTAAAAACAAATCTGTTTCAAAGGATGAAACTTCAGGTTATCGTAAATGCCACGGTTGTGAACTACATTAAATGTTGCCAATTGGATTCTTCTCGGCTCCTTACATGTACGTGTAAATCCAGCGGCAAAGGGAGTTACTCTTCCAACACCAACTGGAATCAGGCTAAAACTGTGCTAAGTAACTTCTCTGAGGTAGATTTAGTTGTTTCAAGTTTCACAATCCGTTTCGATATTTTACACTCGAGAAAATATGCCTTTACTATCTCGCGTAATCATTCATCTGCTATGTAAAACCCTGCTATCGTAGAAGCTAAATTGGACAAAGAGTTGTCGAAAGGTCGAGTTGCTGGTCCCTTCTAAACTCCTGCTTTTGACAACACGGTTTGCTAAAAAGTAGGCTTAGTCCCCAGAAAGAAACCTAATAATTTTAGGGGCTCTTGATGGCCGAGCTCTCTAAGACTTCATGTGTGAAAGTTTGCCAGTTATTTGCCGAAGGACCGGAGGTGGTTCTCTTCCGGTATTCCAGCTTCCTCTATCATTAAAATTCAGTGTGACATTAAACCAAATCCCCCCCACTTATACTTTTAGGGTGATACACAAGTTATCTTACCCTGGAAAATCTGCCTTGTCTATTAACGGTGCGATTCAACAGGACCTCATATGTTGAATACGCAGACTAGTTCAAAACATGGCCACTAAAGCTTGATGGCAAAAATCTATTTAGATGATGCCTTCCGCATTTATGTATCGGTGTCTCTCGATGGGATGCTCTACATCCTGTAAGCTATAAAAGAGCTCAAATCATTCTCTGCAATCGGTTATGGCTACAAAAGTCGGCATATCAGAGGTCATCCACATACTCGACGACTTCATGTTTGTAGGTGCAAATGGCGGTAGCCACTGTTCTATAGCTCTCGACACTTTCACTCTATTGTGTGAGTATTTGAACATTCCAATCAAACATGCCGAGACCTACTATCCATCAACTACTATGCTTATGCATGGGATTCAGCTGGACTCCAGAACTATGAAAGCATCATTTCCAGGAGACAAAATTCATAAACTAAAAAGCATGCTGGGTGAATTCTCGAGCCGCACAAAGGTAAGACTTGTAGAACTGCAGTCTCTCATTGGCTCGCACAATTTTGCCTGAAAGTCATCGTGCTCGGCAAGGCATTTGTTGAGTCTTTCAACGGAAAATTAATTATCTTTCTCCAAATTGGGTATCCAATTTCGACGCTGCTGGTACCTTGGGTTTGACGGCTGTTTCCGGATCCTCGTGAATAGACCGAGAATGACCAGCACATCTTACCCATAAAACGGTCAAGCAGCACTTGCCGTGGAAATTTGGGGCCATAAACTGGCAAATCATAACCTCTCTTTCCTTGTGATAATATGGCCGTGGTTGAAATTAGTGCGTCAGTAACTTTGCCTTCGAAATGACATTCTGTTCAGATCAAAACATATTTCGGAACAATCTTATTTCTGACAAACTCTCGCAGTTACAATTTCAGGAAGCGCTGTCTCTATCTATCTCCTTAACTCAATCGCTTGTCGCACCCAATACCTTGTCTGTTGTTCTTCTGACGCCGTCCCTGGCTGAATCTTCCTTGAAAGTACCCAAGCGCGCATGACAAGTATATAGAGATTTCCTCAATAACACTGGTCAGTGTGCCAGTAAGGTATTCCTCATCTCCTCGTCACAGTTGGTTTCCTTCAAAGCATTCTTGCATTCCAACAAGTATGCACCCTCCACAGCTTATACATTCGTATCGGCTATCAGTTATGCGCACAATTTGGCTGCAGTACACGATCCTTGCCAAAAAGCTACTTACGGGCATGTCACAATTACACGGCCGGATACAAGATTGCCCATAACTAATGATATCCTCTCTAAGATATTTTATGCTATACTCCACATCGTATCCATGCAATTCTTTTACGAGCAATGATCTTGGTAGCATTTCATGCATCCTTACGCGTTAGTGAATTGCCAGAAGGTTCAGAACAAGACTGCAATAGCAATGTTCTTTCATACAACGATGTCTCTTTTTTCGATCAATCTGGCCGGTTACAAAGCATGCACATTATTATCCGCAACTTCAAGCACAACATATCCCATAAATCAGTTCATTTGTTTATACTGATAATATTAGATATTGTCCAGTTCTAGCAATCCGTGCTTATTTTCGATTACATATTTCACATCCGAGGCTGGGCCCCTGTTTCAATTTCCAGAGGCTGCAACCGTTTTTGCTGCCTATTTCTCAGCTCATGTAAAAAACGGAATCTTTTTAATGGGCATTGACGCTCTTTAATAGGCCATAGCTTTCGCATTGGCGCCGCAACTTCATCTTCAGCAGCAGTAATCTCGAATAACATATTCAAAAATGTGTAGATGGAAGTCTAACGCTATATTAGTACGACACATTTCACTTGGTAGCTATGCATTGTCCAGTCACGGATTTCGTTGTATGGTAGCCCTAACGAATGTATTGCATATATAAGGATCTGGTACAACTAGACCCAGTTTGGCAAAGGTCAGTCAGGGTCTGCCGTGCTATCCGAGTCTAATATTATTTTCTAATATTTACTGTATACTTAACACGAAGGAAAAAAAATAATTCAAAATTTCGGATCGAAAATTCGTCAAAAATTGACCACATTTTGGTTCTGACGTAGCTGTAACGTCATTATGGCGGCCATCTTGGATTATTTTGCATTTCTCACTAGACCTTTGCCAACACTATTAGTGTGGAAATTTTCAGACTCTTACTCCGAAGGATGGCAAATATATGATGTTTTGAAAATCGTTGAGATAAAAATGGCCATTTATAGGCCCAAAATGACCCCGGGTCCCTAATGGGCCACATATTGCCTCCTGGGCCTCGAAATCGGGGGCACCCCTTCTGATATTGTTCTCGGTGCCTCTGACGACACGTGTACCAAATTTGGTGCTTTATTCCACTCTGTCACGATAAAGTGAAAATCTGGCCTTAAGCCACCGGACTATAAGTAGGAAAGTAAATCAAAAGACTAGGAAAACATTAATACCATACAATATATAATATTTAATACAAATAAAAAATATATATATATTTAACAATGACAGCAAACCACGCACACACACATACACGCACCACAACATGAACAGTCCATTTTATGCAACACACCGGTGTTCCGCGTTGGATCCAAGATGTTTGCCATACTGACGTTTGCCAGACATCAATTATTCTGGCGCGTTTCCCCAGATTCAAGCACAGTTACAGCACATATACAGACCGTCACAAAACACGAAGCACTTGGTAGCATCACAATGAGTCTTTTCTGCCCTCCACTTCCTAATGTACAAGCTGCTGGTATTATACTACTGCTCTCTTCACGTCTAGAGCTCCTTGGAATCGATCACCATGCTTTCTATAACTGCCGGTCGACCCATCACGACTTGGGTTAACGAAACCGACCCACGTCTAAGCTCGATCGTCCATACTGTCCGCCTAGAATCCTTATCACGTCTGGAGTTTTCACCACGGACCAGCCACCCCCTATACAAGGTATAAACAGCAAAATCAAAAATATTATACAGGCCGATCGATCAGTACTATTAGAGACATTTGAAATCCCCAAATACAGTATATCCCCACAATCAGTAGGCCTATATAAAATAAATGTCCAAAAACATAACTTACAATTACTGGGCCACAAATACCTGGCAGCTTGACATAATATCCCAGGAACACGCAAACAGCGAGCACTGTGTTGTAGCAAGGCCTGCTTCCAAGTGAAATACCAAGAGCAGTACCTCCAATATATAGCGACAGCTTATGTAATACTCATCCACACATTCACCCAAAATAAGGCAGACTCCTTGAAATGCAAATACCAAGTCATTAACCTGAGCACATGTAACATTATAATTCAAATCCACTACATTAGGATAAATTCTACTGCTGTTATCCAATATCATTCAAATGAATCAGAGTATCAAACAACTCACTGATGCTGTGCCAAGCCATACCCAATTATACATTAATATGATGCAAATATCTGCCTGGGGCTACACTCCCTAGACCAATGAACACTTGTAGGATTTAATTTGCAGCATAAACCAGTCTCCAGCACCAGTAGCTTGTTTCAATGGCACACCTGTAAGATACAATCCAAAGACATGCAATACTGCCTGTCTCTCACAGGCCTAATATTCATGCACTTCTTACATTAGGAATATCTAATATACCACAGTGCAGGCAATCCAAATCAGACTAGCTGACTCCCTCAATAACAGGATTCAATGATATACATGATAAACAGTCCTACATATAACACCACCTAATACTCAACCATTAGTTAAGTTTAGGCCACTCAAAATAATTTCCTGTTACATCTAAACAAAGTTTGTGACAATGTCAGATACGCCAGTTTGATTTTTCTCCCAAGTTTCCTCCACACAGAGTTGTCTCACTTCAAGTTAGATGGGATGTTGTTTTTAATTTTCTCTCCTTTCAATTTTTAGACATGTCGGATATGTCACTTTGGCATTTCTCTCCCATTTTGCTTTGAGACTGACCAGCCACACTGAGTAGTCCCCCCTGGGTAAATAGGACGTAACCTTCCAAATTTTTATTTTCAATTATACTCATCATGTCACATATGCCGGTTTAATTTTCCTTCCGTATATGACGCAGAATGGGAGAGAAAGGAAACCGCCGTATCGGACATGATTAAAAATTCAACACTGAATCTTCGGAAACACTGATTTTATCTAACAAATGTGGCCTCCATGTAAGGCTTGTCTCTCCCGACGGAAAATGGGAATGAAATATCAAATTGGAATATCTGACAAGACTAAAATTTGAAGTGTGAATTTTGGGAAATGATATTTTGTCTACCCAAGGGGGACGACTCAGTATAGCTTGTCTGTCTGGAAGCAAATGGGACTGGCATACCAAACTGACGTATTTGACATGATTAAACATGTAACAGTGAATCTTGTGAAACGAAATTTTATCTGTCCAGGTGGGACTACTCAATATGGATTGTCTGTCTTGAAGGAAAAATGGAGAGCGAAATAACAAACTGAGAGAATATTGCAGATGACATATATGTAAGGGGCAGAACTCACTATGTTGTGTGCTTTGCAGGGTAAAATAGAACGGTAGAACCAACTGACATATCTGGCAAATCAAAATATTCAAAAGATGGAAAATCAAAGGGAAATCAAAGTGGCGTATCTAACAAATTCAACAGTGAATCTTTGGGAAATGAGATTTAATCTTGTCAAGAGGACTACCCAATATGGCTTATAGTCTGTCTCGAAGCAAATTGGGACGGACATACCAAACTGACGTATCTGACATCACCAAAAATTCAACACAGAATCACGTGAAAGGGAATTTTATCTACCCAAGGGGACTACTCAATATGGCGTGCCTGTCTCGAACAAAAAAATGGAGAGCGAAGTACATTTGCCAAACCAGCGTATCAGGGAAGAGAAGTCTGCAGTTGACTTCTCTGTACGGGGCATACCTCAATATGGTGTGTGCTTTGCAGGGTAAAATAAGAGAGGTAGAATGAACTTACCTGTTTGACATATATAAATAATCAAAAGATGAAAAATGGAAGGGAAAGCAAACAGGCTTATCTGACATGACTAAAAATTCAACAGTGAATCTTCGAACGGGAATTTCATCTACCCGAGTGAGCCTACTTAATATGACTTGTCTGTCTCGAAGCCAAATGGAAGAAAAATACCAAACTGGCGTATCTGACAGGACTACAAGTTGAGGAGTGAATCTTGGAAATGATATTTTGTCTACCACATGGGGGGCCACTCAATATAGCTTGTCTGCCTCAAAGCAAAATGTGACCGACATACCAAGCTGACTTATCTGACATGACTAAGAATTCAACAGCGCATGTTGGAAAATGACGTTATAAGGGAGAACATACAGTATTCAGCAAGGCTTTCTGACTCAAAGCAAACTTAGAGAGAAATGCCAAACTGACATGGCTAAAATGAAGGTGAAAATTACCATCTAAGTGAAGGGAGCAACTCAGGTGATGTAATTCCTCGCAGAGGAAAAGAGATGTGAAACTGGCCTATCCGAATGAGGGAAAATGGGAGGGAAACTAAACTATCGTATGCGACATGACACACTTAAGAAGTAGAAACTGGAAATGACCGAGGAGACAACTCAATGTGGCATGGCCATCTGCCATGAGTATGATCAGAACTAATAAACTGATATGTGTTACCCAGCAAAAACTTTCACAGAAAACCTTGAATATGAGTGATATAGGCCGAGAGTATGATTTCCCGTGATCCAATACATGAAGGAATGACCGCCATTGGCGATGACGAAATAATTATACTGTTTAAATTGGGAATCGTTGAGTAAACAGGATAATATATTATGAAACGAAATTAATACAGGTGGCATAGTCATGCATTCTTCCTCCACTTTCAAACTGTACCTTGTATTGATTGTTGTTCTGGAGACGGCTGACCGCTTCTCTCTGTTAAAAAACTATCTGATGTTTTTATTATTTTTAGTTCACACAAATGGAATTGATGTTCAATAGATCTTTCGATTATTGACGCGGAAATTCTTTTAAGGTTGACGACTGAACGTAGAATGTCGGATCTGACCATTGCTAATTGTCCCTAGGCGACAAAACAGCATATCTCGGTAATCGGAGGGAATTATTCTCATTATATTTCGATATCTGCTGCAGTAGTCCGTGAAATAGCTTCTGCAATTATTGCCACAAACACGCTGTAATGGATCACGGATTGTTGGTGGATGTTATTCAACCAATTTTCTTTCCATAATAAATAGGAACGTCGCAATGGAATTCCTCTAGTTCTGTCTAAGTCACATGATTCTCCTTGCCATCAATTTGCTTCTTTATCTCCATGCTCTCCTAGACAATTGTCTCATTATTCCAATGTGTGTTTCCATTTTGCAGGCGGATTGGTCGTGTGGTCAGTTTATGCGGCATCGACCATCTTGAGTCTCTTCAGTATTGGAATCAAGGCTGTGTTATCCCATCGACTGGTAAGCTGAAAATACAAGCGTCTAGTCCGTCATTCATAATTCAGCCGTCGTCCATTAAAGAATATCCGCGTCCATAATCCAAAGACGAGGATCTTAAATTACCTGGATGTATACATATTCATTACCAAGTAATTAAGTATCTATATTGTTACATGAGCAGTGTGACTAACGTCACAGGACCTACGAAGTACAGTAGGCATTAGGACTCGAACGCGAACTGAACTCTTGGAAATCCCCACCCCCAGCTGAAATCCTGCCTATATTAAGATGGGCACCGCCCAAGTCAGAATCGCCAGTGATTTTCATCAAAAATCACCAGAAATTTTCATCAAAAGTAGGTCAGCTCAGAACTTGTTGGTAACAGTCTCCTAATGCGCCTTCATTCCAAAATAAATAACGATCGCCGATTTAATTTTACAATTTTTTAATTAAAGGAAACAGATCGAATAATATAGGTTCAGTAGATTTCAAGCTTTACGTGTGAAAATACATTTACATATCTTTAATGGTTTTCAGTGCCCTTGTCCAGGATCAAAACAACTTTTTGAATCGCATTATTTTCCCAACAATACAACAAATCTTTATATATAGTACTATAGTAGAAAGGTAGCATTTATGTAGTTTACGGTAATTCAACTCCAGACCAACACCTTCTCTGCACAAGATAATAATTATTCTATGTCATTCTCCTGAGCATAACCGGTACAAAGACATACAGTGGGACAGGGTATTTTTAGCTGTGGGTAATTTGACCTGAATTTGAAGCTGATGTGGCCACTGTGAAATAGGATACACGTTAAAGGCTACAGTTCACAGATATCTATAACAACATACTGAAGTGTTAATTATCAATCTAATTTAAATCAGAATTATTTCAGATCAGAACTTGCTGGTAACAATGCCCTAATGCACGTTCATGCCAAAAATCAAGCTTCTAATGTCAACGGTTCTCCTTATTTTGCCGACGAAAGGATTCGGATGGACTCACTCATTACCGGACAATTTGCGATCTGTAGCCTACTTCGTAGGAATATGAAGTGGGATATATTAGTACTTAATATCCAGTTCCTTTTGGCTGGTATAGTAAGCTTCCGTAATAGATAATATGAGGGATGGAAACACCATTCAAATCTCGTTCTTTCTCATTTGGTAAAGGTTATGCAACCTCCTCAGTACGTACAACCATTAGACAGTGGACAACCTGGGCGATCAATATCCACCTTCGATCGGTTTTAGGGATACCGCCGACAGTCCGAATGACATTGATAATTAACCCTATAGTTTACTACAAATTTAGTGACCGTCTCTATTCACTTGTTTATCTGGTCAGCACGTCTGCATTTTTGATCGAAATGTCAAGAAAATTCGCCAATGCTAGTACAGTATAGGAAAAAAAATAGACAAGGTCAAATAAGACATCACGTCGATTGAGAGTCGACTAGACCAGAAAGTCGAGAAAATAGAACTTTGCTGCCAGGAAAGATATTAAATACACATATTTCAGAGCGATGATGTAATAGGCCTATCGAATCACCTGTTGGGAATGATTAACTATGTGATCACCAGATAGTAAACAGACGATCGGCAGGAGGGAATCTTTATTGAATAGACGTAATAAGTCCGTATTTAGAACAAATACCTGTGAGACCCGACGCCGACCAGCCGCTCATTCTCCACCATCTTTACAAGTCACAAAATTGCAATCGCAATGATTTATACAGAGGGCACTCCTCGGTGACGGAACGTCCACCAGCAGAATCTCACCATATACAAAAAGTTATTTGACCCCATAGACAAATATATTGATGAAATATTCCTAAAACATCACAAGAACCAAAAGTGGTCCGTATGATGATTTGTATCTCAGCCATGCTTTTATTGTAGCTGTTCATGTGGACATATGGAATGACATGAACACACGGCCCCTAGCACCGGCATTATCGGTATTCGATACAAGGTATCCATTTGAATCCGAAAAGCCAAAAAAGCCGTATAAGGCCAAGTAGCATTTACTAGATCTTGTGAAAATCCACTTCATATATTGTTTTCGTTGAATCTCGTTGAACACCGCCATACAGCCATGCGTCTTTCATAAATAACACTCACAAAATACGATCGTAGCGTACACGGCACCATGCTTTGTTTCCGTTAACTTATGCTGAACCCGTGACTGTGAATGCAAGATGTTCAGTCCACATTCCCAGTCCAAATTTCATTGGATAAAAGGAAAACAAAAGTTGGTAACACAACACTGACTTGATTAGAAACCGCAACATGTCGCATGATTTCTAATAGAAATCTGATTATCTATCACACATGGAAACTGCCTGCTGTTTTGTGAGGTAGGAAGCTAACATGTTCAAATATTAATATTTTTATTTTATGTTTCCTTGGGGCTGATAGTTTCGCGAAATAATGGCCTTCACGTATGAACCGTAATACCGAACGCCAATAAGATCGCTTGTATTGCTATATTAACGCTTTGTTTTGAAAACCTCGTATCAATGACCACAAAGTTATTTACTGTTACGGTGGATTTTTATACCTAGATACATTTATCAGTGTCTACAAGACTACGCCCTCTAAATTGTGCGTCAGATTCCAACGTCTTATTCGAAACATCCTACACAGCCAGAAAAACGGTGTTGGCCCAACACCATTTTTTAGTGTTGAGGCCAGTTCAACACCAATAAGTGGTGTTGAGAAATGGTGTTGACATAATTCAACACCAAAATGTGGTGTTGAGGCCAGTTCAACACCAAAAAACGGTGTTGAGAAAATGGTGTTGACCCAATCCAACACTGAAAAATGGTGTCGAGACCAGTTCAACACCAAAAACGGTGTTGAAAGAATGGTGTTGAAAATCTAACACTGAAAATTGGTGTTAGATCAGTTCAACACCAAAAAACAGTGTTAAGAAAAGGATGTGTTTCGACACCAGTTTAACGCCAAAACGGTGTTAAGAGAATGGTGTTAAAATTCCAACATTGAAAAAACAAAACAAGGGTTATGTGAAACCCGGCAGGCTCGCCGTTTTGGTTTACGCCAATAAGAATGTTACCAACTACAAATTGATATTTTTTGAATTTACTTCAATTTCAAAATTTCAAATTTCAAGTTAAGAAAAATGCAATTTTAATTGCCAGCCCTTATAAAAAATACCATGGTTTACAACAGATTGAACCATGGTAACCACGGTAATACCATGGTTGTCATGGTAATAACATGGTACATATGGTTTACATGGTTTGCATGGTACTACCATGGTAATACCATGGTACAGATGTACCATGGTTCAATGTACCATGGTTACTCTGTTCAACTATCGTAATACCATGGTACAGATGAACCATGGTTCAATATACCATGGTTAACCACTTTGAACAATAGTAATAGCATGGTACATAAAAACCATGGTACAATATACCATAGTTAACCAAAATATTATTTCCCCGATTTTTTGGCGTAATGTTGTTAGTGACAAAAAAATACAATAGGAAGGATTTCAATTTACGACAAATAAATGAATGGATGCAAAGTTATATGCCTGTGAATAAAGTTGAATGGCTGACAGAATGGCTTAGAAACCGGTAAAGGTAAACAAATGATGTCTACCAAATGTACTGATTGTAATTTGTATAAGCATGCCAATAGCATGGTGTGAGGCAGGAGAGAAATGTTGACCTCTGAACAGTTATATATTCGGTACTCTGATGAACGCTTGGCCTAGAACAAAAGACATTCTTATTTTCCTGGCTGGAATCAGTGAGGCTTATAACATGTTTAATTGTGATCCCTGCATTAATTATGGGGATTATAAACAAGGATAGAGTCTCCCCGTAGTTCCCGGAAATAGGAAGTTCAACTCCGCAAACTTTGACCCTGCAGAGCTACGGCGTTGGCCTTGCTTCGATGAGAAGACGTCTCACGAATAGACTGGCTGCCGACTTAGCATGCTGTGCATACGGTTCAGTACCGCATGACAAAATTGCGTTTTGAAAGACAAGATTTGTGTAGCTGTCAGGGAGAAAAGTGATGAAAATCTTACTAGCCACTGTGCTGATGAATAAAATATAGTTTTGAATATCCCTAAAATATGCATATATTCGGCAAA
>JAVTVY010052093.1:0-27169 GCA_036873755.1 Hanleya hanleyi | reverse complement strand
GATGCCCCTTCATGAATGCTTCACATTGATACCTCACTCGACCCCATCGGTCCACCAGGGGCTCCCCTAGCTCCAAAAAGGCTATTTTCATACCCTTCGGCCACCGCGCATGCGCAGAAGGCCGATATGTCAACCCCACACACAACCCATTAGATGCCCCTTCATGAATGCTTCACATTGATACCTCACTCGACCCCATCGGTCCACTAGGGGCTCCCCTAGTTCCAAAAAGGCTATTTTCATACCCTTCGGCCACCGCGCATGCGCAGAAGGCCAATATGCCAACCCCTCATCCAGCCCATTAGATGCCCCTTCACCTAAGCTTCACTTTGATACCTCACTCGACCCCATCGGACCATTTTATCTAGGGACTACTTTTTCTCCGCGGAAGCTTTTTCCCGAGACCGAATCACCGCCAAAACCGCAGCCAAACCGCATCACCGCGGATGAATACATCCTGAATACATCCCCTGCAGCAATTGGAACTCTCCTGGATTGGAGGTAGCTTTTGGTCTTTCTGCCGGAACTATATTGCATTTGACCTCTGTGACCCTCCCGTGACCTCCCTAATATGCAAATTTCTGAGGTCAAGGGCCATCGTTTTACTCTTTGTATACTACTGACGTTATTCGATATACTCTGATCTAATTATCTGATTATTCCAGCCTTTCGGTGGCCTTTCTTTATGAATCGGAATCTTTACACGAGGGCAATCTCTCAGACGTCTTTTGCCGCAAATCTGTTATCAACGTGTGTGATATGGATTGTCAGTTGGTACGAATTGTCTCGGGTGATAAAGTTAGATGATAAACGTTTGTATACGGAACATCGGATTTATGAACCAGGGCCATGAAAAAATGGTTATACATTCTCTTATATCGCCGTCTGAAACTCGAATGCCTAGATTAAGGAAAAACAATAGACCTGTCAGTTGAATGAAATCGTAGCAGATCTAAACCCTGATAACGTTTTATCCCTCTTTCAATCACGTGATGAATTGTACATCCATTCATTTCAATGTCAGGGGTCAATTATTCTGAAATCTAACACGACATTAATTTAATTGTCACCGCACAGTGGAGATGCCGTCTGAGCTTGATGAACTGTATGTGACCCAACACACCCAATTAAAGCGTGCATTACCTGCTCGTCCAGTTGTGCCAGTCCCGGGATCGCGCGTTGCCAATAGAATTGATGTCGTGTTACATGATCGATGTGGCGGGGTAATTGTATTATTATTATGATCATCACCTGTCATTCAATTGTCATGGATGTACATTGCATCATGGGGTATAAGGGATAAAACGGCATGTGGTTTACTTTTGAACAGTAGACAATATAGACCTGAAACCTGATGACTTTGTGTCCCATTTCTTTCCCATGATGCAATGTACATCGATGACAACAGAATGACAGATTGGGATCAAACTACAACTCAACAGACCCGAAACTTGATGACGCTTTATCCCACCTCTATCCCGTGATGCAATGTACGTCCACGACAAATGTCAGATGGGGATCCTCATCCTCCCCACAGCGCATGCTCTATTTCACAGACTCATGTATCATCCCTGCCTCCAATAGCGGAAGTTGACCTTTACTACGTTGCTATGACGTATAGGGGAAAACCCACGTACGCACGGTTCAGTTTGAATCCGGCTGAACAACTCCTTCAGTTTTGCACATGAGCGAACTACTTTTCATATGCTCTGTCCAGATAAACAGGGAAAATAATCTCTAGATAATTCTTTTTAACGCTAGGTCAACAGAGGTATTATGCAAACTTGAAAAGTAATCGAAATGTTCGGCAAACATCTATTTTACTATATATGATGTCACTTCCGGCGATGTGCGCGCGGCCGGGAATCCTGCCCAAAAATCTGACTGGTGGCTGGGGTATTATTTGACCCCCAGCTAGGTGGTTGGGGGGTCCTAATAATGCTATTTAATTACCCTATCACCTCAGCGTGTTAAACGATATCAATTTTATTGCCAACGCGAGATCCTTGTAGTGGCAAAGCCGGACGAACACGTTCTGTAATCTTTAATTTGGTGTAGCGGGTTACATACAGGACTTCACACCTTTACTGTGTGCGTTGAAAATTAAATTAATGACAGTTCACGTGATTGAATGATGGATAAAAACGTCATCAATAAAACTATTAACTTGCCACCTCCCTCATGTAACACAGCATCAATTTAATTGTCAACGCGAGATCACAGGACCGGTACAGCCGTAAGAGCAAGCTGTACTTTGGTGTGTCGGGTTACACATATGACTTCACGCCTTGCGACACATGAACTGTGCGTTGACAGATAAATTTGTATCGTGTTATATAACCGATTATAGATTTCAGGATGATTGATCGCCTGTCAAGAAGATGATTGGATGCACAAATCATCACGTGATTGAGAAAGGGAGGGAGGAGGGAGGAGGGAATTTGGCTTAATGTCACACTCAAGTTTGTTTCACTCATATGGTGACAGTCAGTTTGGTTGGTGGAGGAAGCCGGAGTACCCGGAGAGAACCACCGCCCTTCGGCAAGTAACTGACAAACTTTCACACAGGGACCAGCTGGGCTCGAACCCGTGCCGGTTCAGCGGTGTGAGGCTAGCGGTCAGCAGCGAAGCGCCTAAGACCACTCGCCCACCGAGCGCCCCCGATTCAGAAAGGGATAAACGTCATCAGGGTTTATTGCCTACTGAAAATAATAACACTATAATTTGGAAGAAATAATACGATTATTGAAATTGAACACAACATTAAAAGGGTGGTGGAAAACGATGCCGGATTACCGACAAGAAGTCATATGAGCCCTCCGACAAAGGAGATGGTATTGTAAGGCGGCGTCTTTGCCCACAGCCATTCGACTCATAGAAATGTACATTTCTTCTCTCCATCTGTCAATCACATTGCAATGTACAACTTGTCGTCGTCGGCAACTGTCAATAAACGGAGCGACTGATCGCTCGATTTCAACGCTTGACTAGCCTATGAGGCGCCGTTTGTGACAATATTGTCAACGACAAATATATAGAGTTAAAACCAAAATATAAAGTCGCCGTTTGTGAAAATATTGTCAAACACAAATATATAGTTAAAACCTTTGTAAATATATATAAAACGAAATAAATAGGGCCTATATATAAAGTTTTTTTTTTATTTTTATAAATATTTTTTTAACATAAATAACGATAGGAAGTTAAGACGTTAAATTTAACGTAAATATAAAGTACACGAACAAACTTAAATAAAGTGTACATGTAAACCGGATATGCCCAAAGGAAGCTGCGCAATCGATGTGCGCGCGAGTGATACTGGTTAATCAAAACTGCAACTGGGTTCTGAAGCGAAACTATGACAGCGGTGAAAGCCACTCGCATGTCACAGATGTGGCGAATCAAACAATAAGATCACGTACCTGAACATATTTCAGCTCACTGCCATTATAATTTAGTAGAGGCCTATTCCAATTTTCAACAATTACTGTTGTCATTTACAATCGTACTTCAGAGTTATCACATCAATTAGATATAAGTACATCTACTTATAAATCAACATAAGATATCCTAGCCTGCAGCCAATATCATAGCCTGTCCCTTTGATGTTCAATCCACGATTCCGCTGGCCAAGTCGCTGGTTGCTATTTGCCGCATAAAAACATCAACAGAAGTTGAAAAACATGCGCAATAACGATGTATTAATTATGCGCAGCACAAATATTAGGCAATTTGAAATCATACTGAATATGAGCATATTTCATTGATCAGAATATGACCATTCATAGCTTAGTTATAGGATTTGTAATTATATTGTCGTTTTTGTATATTTTATCGTTTTTCGATAATTTCCGCATTTCCAAACAAGACGAAAATTTGTACTTGGTATAAGTACAGCGAATGCCTCGAAGCTGTTACTAGTAACTAAGGAATCAGTCGAAGCCGTTTTACCCCTGCGTGCTAATCGCTAATTGATCTTCAATACGCGTGGGGTTCTTGACGGGCATCGGTATTAACCCTATTATATACGCTGACGAGTGAGTGAATAGGGTTTAACGTCGCTTTCAACATTTTTTCAGCTATATCACGACGGGGAAGGGAAGGGAGGTGAGTGGGAGGGGTGTGGTTAACTACTTGTAACCGAGCAGATCTAATGCTGCCATTTTATACTGCTGTCCCACCGAAATATCATTCCGTAGGCAAACATGACACCCCCCTCAGTCACATTATACTGACACCGTCCTTGTTCTATCCTCTTAATACTGAGCGTAAGCGAGGAAGCAACAAGTTCCATTTTCCAAGTCTTTGGTATGACCCGGCCAGGGATTGAACCCAGTACCTAGCGCTTACGAATATCAACAGTTTATTTTATTCTACTTACGTTATACTAACTTAAAACCTAAAAAGTTTGAGATCAAGTAAGCGTATCATGCTGTAATAAATGATCTCGATAATGAAAACGAGGAACGGTGAACGCAACAGTACAATCCACACTGGTGGTTCCCACAGTATACGCCATGGTTCTTTCATAATTTGAGAGCGGTACGTTTGATGATACCAGCATAGTGCAACCGGTTCCTCATGACCCATTAGTTTCCACATTCGCTGTACTTATACCAAATTCCCTGCAAATTTTTGTCTTGTTTGGAAATTCGGAAATTATCGAAAAACGATAAAATATACAAAACGACAATATAATTCCAAATCCTATAACTAGGCTATGAATGATCATATTCTGATCAATGAAATATGCTCATATTCAGTATGATTTCAAATTGCCTAATATTTGTGTTGCGCATAATTAATGCATCGTTATTGCGCATGTTTTATTTCAACTTCTGTTGATGTTTTTATGCGGCAAATAGCAACCAGCGACTTGGCCGGCGGAATCGTAGATTGAACATCCAAGGGACAGGCCGTGATATTGGCTGCAGGCTAGGATATCTTATGGTGATTTATAAGTAGATGTATTTATATCTAATTGATGTGATAACTCTGAAGTACGATTGTAAATGATAACAGTAATTGTTGAAAATTGGAATAGGCAGTGAGCTGAAATATGGTCAGGTACGTGATCTTATTGTTTGATTCGCCACATCTGTGACATGCGAGTGGTTTTCACCGCTGTCATAGTTTCGCTTCCGAACTCAGTTGCATGTTTTGATTTACCAGTATTACTCGCGCGCACATCGATTGCGCAGCTTCCTTTGGGCATATCCGGTTTACATGTATACTTTATTTATGTTTGTTCGTGTACTTTATATTTACGTTAAATTTAACGTCTTAACTTCCTATCGTTATTTATGTTAAAAAAAATATTTATAAAAATAAAAAAAATAAACTTTATATATAGGCCCTATTTATTTCGTTTTATATATATTTACAAAGGTTTTAACAATATATTTGTGTTTGACAATATTTTCACAAACGGCGACTTTATATTTTGGTTTTAACTCTATATATTTGTCGTTGACAATATTGTCACAAACGGCGCCTCATACTAGCCCGTAATGTCCACACGGTATCGTGTCATCGGTAAACAATATTTTTTTTACTTTTAATTGGTTCATAATGATAGCCTAAAATCTGATTTCAGATATACTGAATCCAACTGAGAAAGATTGAAATAACTTGAAGACCTCACAAATGTTGACCTCCTGGGATTCGAACTCGGTAAAAGAAAATTTCGAGGTGCTTATCATCCAACGTGCGTATCCACTACACCACGACATACGAACGTCTATAACAGGCTATTTTGTTACTTTAATCTACTTACGAAAACTTCAAACGTTATGAATCATAACTTTTCATTTTTTAATATGAAGGACTCCTTGGACCAAAAAGATCTTCCAGCAGTGGGGATATAATGTTACCACACAACACCAAGTTAAATGGCGTTTTGGTCGAAGTCTAAATGCGTCGCGTCTAAATGCGTGTATGAACGACTCGATTTAGACCCATTTTTCACGAAATAGAACAAGCTGTAGATTTCAGTTTCATGTGATAACTATAATCATAACGTAAGCACACTAAAACTTTCACATATTGTGTACTTATATTTTCTCTTGCCGTTACATTAAAACATAAGTATTTTTAGGACATTTTATTTATTCGATTTCAACCGCACCACGTATAGGCCAAAATCCCGCCATCACCTTTACTGACTGCATATTTGAAAACATCACAAGAACCAAAAGTGACCCCCGTGATGATTTGTATCCCAGCCACGATTTTATTGTAGATGTTCATGTCGACATACTGAATGACGTGACCACACGATACTGCAAAAAAAATAGTACTATAATTATAAATGGAAGTATACTCGAAGTACTGTTATCTGACCTACAAATGAATATACAAGTGTCGTACATGTAGTTGCATAGCATTGTCTTTGAATTCCAGGCACATATTCTGTTGCACGGGAACTTTGATCGAGCATTTGTATGAATTTCAAGGTAGCAAATGTATCGAAGAATCTGTCTCAGCAAAAAAATTTAATTCTTCCAGTAGCTCACGGGTATAACTGAGTTATGTCTGTTTGAAAATGTAAGCGCTTGGTATATTGTAGGCATAAGTCTTCACCAGTGATGAGACATGTAAATATCAAATCTCCATGGAGGATTTACTAAGAATTCTGTTCAAATCTCTATAAGGAGAATATTTCCTGAATATTTGTCGGATTTGGCTCTTTATTTACGGTACCACCTAAACGGTTTCCTTAAAGTTGTATGTGTACTGCAACTTGTCAACTTGGGTGTATCTGGTGTATCTGGTGTATCTGATTGCAAGTCCAATGGAGATTCAAGGAAAAGAACTGTTGGAAGCCCTAACATTTTCAACTAAATGCTATATTAAATCGAAAACTTCATTTGCGAGGGGGGAGGGGGTGCTTATAATTTCTGGAACATCTCAGGTTTGTCTATTCATTGATATATATAAAAGACATGCAAGACATGGTATGAAATATGACCGTAAAAAATCAAGAATTATTTTGTATATATAATACTCTATATAGTGTTTAATGTATTTCATAACTCGGGGTGTTTATCTATATTTCCCGAATTTTGCTGGCTTAGCGATATACGTGGACATCTATATTCATATCAGTCTCACAATATACAATATAATAACGTGCTTCACCTACAGGAATATGTGTAACATCTGGTAGAATAAGCCATGAGAGCTGAAAAAAGGCGGATTATAACTGTGTAATTACAGCCTGAAGGTTTCCCGATAGAATGTTCAATACCACAGGTATGCTATTGATATCCCCAGTATTATCGATACCATCTGTTGTTTTATTGTATTTCGGCTGTTGGCAGACATACCTATCGCTCCATGTAATCACCGTACAACACAGACTTGATCAATCCATATATTCCTCTATATTCTACATAAAGGCACACAATTTACACGCATGTTTAGAACCGACTTATTCAATGGAACGGCTCACTTCCCGTTATGATTGCTAATATTCGTAAAGAACTCCTAGACAGCAATAAACGCCACTTGACTTATCGAACAGATCTACAGATCTTTTTGTGCGCATTGCTCGGAGTTCAGTATAGGGTATACCCCCTATCGACATGGTCCAATAATTAAAATAATTTCAATTCCTACAACCTTTTACATTGCTTATGCGAAACCAACCTCAGATATTTAGTTTCCTTCGAGTTGGAACATGGAAGAAATTGTTCATCTCACGATAAATTCCTTCCGAAAAGGGATAAAATCCCTCACAGACAATACGTAATCGATACGAAATAAAATCATAGAATTCCCTTGAATCAAGTAGGGGTTATTCCGTTGGCTACTCTACAGATACACTGTTATAAATCACACCGTAAATTCACAGTTAAATGTACTGGCAGAAAAGGTGCCAGTACATTCAACTGTAAAATTACGTTGCCCCGTATTTTACAATTACCGTTTTTAGCAGGCTTTGAACTGTAAAATGTTGCGCCATATTTTATAATTATCGTTTATTGACAGGCAGTCAACTGTAAAATTTGGGTTGCCCTGTAATTTACAATTACCGTTTTATAACGTTCTTTTAACTATACAAGTATGGACACCATTGTCTACAATTATCGGTTCCGCGGCAACGTAGGTCACTGGAATGCGAAATGGTCATTGCTCTTTCGCGTATTTCAGCTCTTCGTCAGATTAAACCCATCTTCGCATATCCAAGTCTGCCACTAAATGTAGGAACGTTAGTGTAGTATTTAACTTGAAATGTGAAGATGGATCAAACCAAAATCAACCCGTACTATAGACCGAATATTAAAGTTTAGCCGCTGCGTCCGTCCCAGCACGTGTTCTGATAAAGCTCTGACTGTTGTATCGTACAACGCAGGTGTCTGATGTTTCCTGCTCGTTTCAGAGAAACAGGAATTTGATGTTACGTGTGTACACAGTTTACCCATTGTAGTTGATGTCAACTGAAATATCACAGTTCAATGTACAGATTAATGTGTTTACGATTAAATGTACTGTAAACTCCAACATACATTTACTGTGAAATAACGGTAATTTTATAACAGTGTATTCATATTATATGCTGCGTGTCTCAGCTAATATACCAGCAAATAGCTTCTATCCACTGTTCGTGGGGTATAACTTGCCCATCTTAAGCATTCCCATGGAGTCAGATTGTTACATCAAAAGTATGCGGGGTTACAGACACTGGCAATGGGAAAATAGATTTCACTCAACGAGAGAATAGCTGTAAGAGATTCACTCACAACGAGAGAATAGCTGTAAGAGATTCACTCACAACGAGAGAATAGCTGTAAGAGATTCACTCACAACGAGAGAATAGCTGTAAGAGATTCACTCACATTCGGAAAATAGCTGTAAGAGATTCACTCACATTCGGAGAATAGCTGTAAAAGATTCACTCACAACGACAGAATAGCTGCAAGAGATTCACTCACAGCGAAATAATAGCTGTAAGAGATCCACTCACTCTCCGAAGAATTAATCCTGTGACTCATATAAAGATGATCATCTTATTAGGGAATCTTATTTAAGGGCTTCTAGTTGTGATACACAGTCACTGTACATGTTCAGTTTTCTTGTAATCAAGAAACATTTTCTTTCCTTCTCACTACTGAATTACCATTCACTAATGATTGTGTGAGACTTATACCGCTCTATTTACCATTATTTTACCATTTACTTTGATATTAAGGGGCATTTTATCGCTGGTAACCATTAATTTACCATTTACTATGTTGTGCGACATCAACACGGGTGTAATTTCCATTAATTACCATTATTTACCGTTTACTATATTGTGGGACAAACCACCACATGTGAATTTCCTCTGGTTACCATTATTTTACTATACAGATTTTACCAGCCATATATACCGGTCTTTTTTTCATTACAGTAACTGTTATGAATGATCGACTGGTCTGAACGACCCAATGGTAAATTTTGGTAATGGTACATTCACGTGTGCTAAGACGTGAATGTTCCGCGGTAGTACTCAACTTAGGAGTGACCGAAATTTTGTTATATTTCTGATAAATTTTCGGAAAAAACATTAAATAAGAAATACTCACCAATTATTGATGCGCTTATAAAGTCTCTTGGTAATAAGTTTCGCAATTCCATCTTTGTTCCTTGCAAAATTTGCTCTGTTTTAAATTTGGCAGATCGAACGGCGTTTAGAGAAACCTTAGGCACTTTTCCTCCAAATTCCACAAACGCGAATGGATAGCCTTCAATGAAATTCCTTTAGACTCACTTAATGTCAGAACAGTTCATTCCATAATACTATAGGTATATTTAATTAATACATGAAAACGTGTTGTATTCACATCTTAACCAGGCGACACGTTTGTTTTGTCAATAGATGCTTGGCCCGAGTGAGATATCGGTACTAGTAATTCTCATCCACATTTGTCCTAGAAACATCATCTTAATTCTGTAGACGTGTTAATAGGTCCATGAAGAGGAAGATATCGGACAGGCTCGGCCTCGGGTCAGTGACATTGCTCCCCGGAATCTGTCCTGAACTTACCCGCCCAACATCCACACAATAGATCAGAGTATCGCCCGATATTGCCCGAACTGCCAAAATCTATAGATCAGTTAAACCCAATAATGAAGTATCCTTCATATCGGCGAGGCATGGTATTATCGCTACTCATGCAGCAGTTAACAAATGGTTCAAGTAACTTCTTAACCCCGAAAAACTCCCTTATTCGAACTGAAGTGAGATGTATGTTGGTTCGGAAATTCCGAGTGAAGTCGTCGTAGGGATACAAGTGCTATTACGATATTTCAACTGCCCCTTGGAATAGACGGTGTCTCTTGCTGTATCTCGCAAAGATGTTGGAGACGAAACTGAGTTATGTGGTCCACCACCGTCTGGTATGTTATGGGAGTGTTAGTCACTGTGTCTATACATGTGACTGGAGTGGGACATCGATTTCTCGCACAGATGGTCGGTGTGTACAGTTTACGGCACAGTTTACGGCACGTCATCTCATATTTCACATGACAATAATATATAGTGAGAGGTATTAATTGAATTTTAGTCTAATATGTAGGATATATAGAACTTGGAAAATTAATCGATATACTGCCCTCAGGTGTCGGTTTGTCCAAATTTCCAGTCAATAAACATTGAACTTTCCACAGAATATTTCGTGTTAAAAACCTGGGTCAAATTTGTAAAATCGGAAAACAAAATTGTATATCTATGCAATATTTTTCACCTGAATCCCACGAGCGAGTATAGCACATTAAGCAGGTTTCATAAAAATCCAAATTTGCATCACGGCATGTTTCTGTGATTACACATATTTGAATGAGATACAGTGTTATAGAAAACAATACCTCTGTGATTACACATATTTGAATGAGATACAGTGTTATAGAAAACAATACCTCTGTGATTACACATATTTGAATGAGATACAGTGTTATAGAAAACAATACCTCTATGATTACACATATTTGAATGAGATACAGTGTTATAGAAAACAATACCTCTGTGATTACACATATTTGAATGAGATACAGTGTTATAGAAAACAATACCTCTGTGATTACACATATTTGAATGAGATACAGTGTTATAGAAAACAATACCTCCGTGATTACACATATTTGAATGAGATACAGTGTTATAGAAAACAATACCTCTGTGATTACACATATTTGAATGAGATACAGTGTTATAGAAAACAATACCTCTGTGATTACACATATTTGAATGAGATACAGTGTTATAGAAAACAATACCAAAAATATCAAATTAGGTAAATCAATAACTAAACAAAATATAATCCGAGCACCATCTAGAAGATCCACGCTTTGTACAGATGATGAATCAAACAAGCAAAGATATCCTACCATACTCGGTGCTATACTTTAAAATATTTTCTCTCATTGCAATTATATGGGATAGACAAAATGCAGTTATTTATCAATACGAGGGTATATGACCATTGTCAATCGACAGGACTGACTTGAACTAAAGGCTCAGCCATTCAGACCAAACGTTCAAACGTCTCCATTGTAAATAAATTGGACGCCGACGTGTTGTGAGAGTATTCAAGATTTGAATACGCGTGCATGTTGAAGTTGTGAACGCTTAGTTAGATTTTGGAATGCTGTCGTTCAAACTTTTAATGTGTGTGTTAAAATAATGAACACATGTGTTCATAATGCGTTCTGCATTTGAATACCTGCATTAATGGTTTGAATGCTAAAACTCAAAATTGACCATGGAAGTTAACAATTTGAACACAATTACGCGTGCAATAAATGTTAACATTTAGGCGTTCAATAATTGAACACCTCAGTTTACAGTGTTCCCGTGCGGCTGGTGCGTAAATGCTGGGTGTCCTTCGGCGGAAATTCCTCGGGAATGTGAATATCTCTAAATTTTCGTATAAAGTAAGATCATGTCAGCATGCGTGGAACAATTGAGGTATGAACCAAGCGTGTATGGGTAGATCTATTGTTTATACTTTCGCTTTTATCGCCATCATGAAATCTGGATGACTTCTCAGCATCTTGCAATTATGAATTCTGCTGAACTGTGACTACATGTCTGCAGATATTTATTGAGAAAGTTTCTCTTCATGTCTGCATTTTTCAGGTAATATGGTATTTCTCCTTGCTAATATAGTCAGTCGATTTTCAGACGGCGATAAGAAAATGTAGAACCATTTTTGCATGGCCCTGGTTCATAAATACAATGTTCCATGCAAACGGCCATCATCTTATTTTACCACCCGTGACAATTTGCGCCGATTCACAAACGATTTACACATCACACAAGTTGATAGCAGATTTGCGCCGAAAGACGTCGGAAAGACATCATGATACACGTGTAAAGATTCCAATTCACAACCTGTGAAATGGCATATATTCGTGTCATTCTAATCTTTACAAATCAAACTGTTGGTATGTTAGGCATTCAAGTTGGTGGTGCAAATTCCCGTAGGAGGAACGAGTTGGTATAATTACATCACAGTATATCGAATAAAGTCTTGTCTTTTGGCCTTCATATAAACTTGGGAGTTGCGGGTTATTAAATCAAAGTACTAAATATCACCAGAAGCAAGGATTCAGTGTCAGTTCTAGACCGACCTCTCCAGTCTAAACAAGCTCTACCTAACTCGGTTAACCTTAGTTGACTGGGTAGGGATTCCATATCCCAGCGGTTCATCTTCACCAATTGATGGCAGAGCTTTTACAAGAAAGGTCATTACAAGTATGGTAGGATCTAGATGGTGGCCGGTTATTTGATCATCGCCCGGCGGAAACCATCTATACAAGAGAGCAATTTTGGACAGAATGCGATACACGGGCCCCGGTCTTACCCAAACACGCCTCCAGGACTTGGAAATTAAATCACGAGCTCCGAGCAAACATTTCATTACAGACAAGGGGCCCCTTTTGTATGGATCGGGAGCAAGTCGCCGATCGTCATTTTATCTCATCGCCAATATGCTTCTCAACCAGGAAAGATAATCTGAGTGGAAATCGAGTTTGACTGTGTAAATCTCGCCTCTTCACTGTGGACCCAGGGCATCAATATGGGACGATTGATCTCTCTGTGCTCGGCCGACCCGGACAATTACCGATCGTATTCACGGAAAGCTGTCGACATCTCTTACAACTAAGAAGGAGCTTTTCCGCAAATTCTGACAAGCACAGTGGTTCTTTCTTCACCCGTAATTTTTATTGGGAGAGGCACATTCGTGACGAGAATCACTCTCGTCTCATCGGTTCTCGTCTAACTCGGAACAGAAAACATTTTTCTCCGATGTCTCTTTCGATTTATCCATTTTTGTGGCTTTTTGTTTGATACAGCTTTCGTAGACGCATTCAAACAATCACACGTCATATCACTCGCTCATTTACCAATATATCCTATCAAAAATCATGTATATTTGAGATACCGTATAGGGTACTACAAACCGTTTCATTTGTAGGCCTACCAAGGAAGCACCGTAAATCTGAGAATTATCCTAAACGATGAACAGGATAAAAGGCTACATGTATGCAATGATGGTGGCAATATAGAACGGTGCAATCGTACAGGAAGTCCCATCAGAATGCATTGCATACACCAAGAGATAAGAATAATTTCTGTTATGTAAAAGCCACTCATTTACTGTAGCACTCAAATTTCGTGTTGATACATTGGAAAAGGAACCAAAATACCCCAAAACCCTTTTGTGCGAGAGAGATGAAAGTTACGGTTTGGAGAAAGGAAAAGGCAGAAATGTTCTTGGAAAGCTAGTTCTCATGCAGAACTCCATTCCGTACAATTCTTCATAGTTTGCTTTGAGAGTATCTGACCTAATACCAGAGAGACTGGTCTTAAGGGTATTACATTTTGGACAGTTACTTTCTGTTTTAAGAATTCGAGCAAGAAGGGATGTTGACTTTCAAGACTAGTATTCAAAAAAGGAGAGGGTGAGATCTCCATGTTTCAACTACTTAATATACTTCACCCATATCGTGTGGTTTTCAGTCCATTTTGCCTTTTGACAACTTTTAATATACATCATGTTTGTCGATTCGCTGATTTTGGTATATAATTTGCAATATATGATACAATATATGATACGAAATATGGAAATAGAAAGTCAGAAATTATTATTTCTATATAATTCTCTATGATGACATACAATCACAGATCAACTCTGCGTAAAGTGCATCTCCGAACTTCAGCATTCGGCCCTTGTTTTGTAATACTCTATAATTCTGAATGTATTTTACAACTGGGTAATTGTTCTTATATAGCTCCTAAACCTAGATATAATATATAATACGGCTTAGCTACATTACGTGAATATCTATATTGATGTCAGAGGCTGATATATCACAGTATACAATATAACATCGTGCTTCACCGATACGAATATGTGCAACATCTGGTTGTAGAGACATGGAAGCTGTCCAAAGCGGATTTCACCGTATAATTACAGCCTGAAGTTTCCCCGATAGCATGTTCAATAACACAGGTACACTATTGATATCGCCAGTATTATCTGTAACATCTGTTGTTTTATTGTATTTCAACTGTTGGCTGACATACCTATCACCATATACAACACAGACTTGGCCAATCCATATATTCCTCTCTTCTACATAAAGGCACAAGTTGCACGCATGTTTAGAACCAACAGGTTCAATGGAATGGCTCACTTCCCGTAATGATTGCTAATATTTGTAAAGAACTTCAAGGGAGCAATAAACGCCACTTGACTTATTAGAGTTGTGTATTTGAATGATCTATACTCGGGAAACTCGCCAGAGTTTTTGCATGATTTGGGGTCACCAGTTGTCAGCGTGTGGTTCCGTAATTCGAATTTCCATTAATTACCACTGAGTAATACTCCCCATACGTGCACCGACTCTGCAGTTTTTGGCAGTCGCTTGCGACAAGCCATTGCTATCGAACTGGCATTTTGGTCATGTGTCCGCTTTTCAACCAATCATATGGCATAGAATGACGAGGAACCCTCTAACTACTACACGAGTCAATAGGAAAAGAGTTCCACATTCCGAACATAAATATTGATATGAAAACTGACAACTGTGGTCAGAGGTCTATTATTATCTGGTTCGTATTCCATACAGGGCTACACATAGTAAAACGAAAGGAACGCATGTATCTAATAAGAAGCAGGTACTACTTTGTTAGAGCGGACATTTTAAAACCTCTTGGGTGTGGGCATCCGTGTTTACATCACGAGCATATATGATGAAGGGATTCCGACAAAAAGACGAACTAAAGAGTACATCGCGGAGGGATATGGCTGAGAGTATCATATTCCGTATTCTCCAGGGGGTAGACTATATGATATTCCGTATTCTCCAGGGGGTAGACTATATGATATTCCGTATTCTCCAGGGGGTAGACTATATGATATTCCGTATTCTCCAGGGGGTAGACTATATGATATTCCGTATTCTCAGGGGGTAGACTATATGATATTCCGTATTCTCCAGGGGGTGACTATATGATATTCCGTATTCTCCAGGGGTAGACTATATGATATTCCGTATTCTCCAGGGGGTAGACTATATGATATTCCGTATTCTCAGGGGTAGACTATATGATATTCCGTATTCTCCAGGGGGTAGACTATATGATATTCCGTATTCTCCCGTATTCCGTATTCCAGGGGTAGACTATATGATATTCCGTATTCTCCAGGGGGTAGACTATATGATATTCCGTATTCTCCAGGGGGTAGACTATATGATATTCCGTATTCTCCAGGGGGTAGACTATATGATATTCCGTATTCTCCAGGGGGTAGACTATATGATATTCCGTATTCTCCAGGGGGTAGACTATATGATATTCCGTATTCTCCAGGGGGTAGACTATTCTGGTGAAACGATAAGAGTGCGTGCTATCATTTATGATTCTTTCACAATTCTGTGACAACAACAACAACAGCTGAACAGTCGGTGACAACACACACAGTACGAGCCGTATATTGGCGAAGCCTTATCTGCGTTTGCTGCTCAATGATTTCTTTTCGTATATATCTGTATATTTTAACATACTTGTTTCCCTTATCAATCAACATATTGAGTAATTCATAGCCGTAACTTGGCTAAATTTTGATTCTCATATTTCAGAACTTGGATAATTTGCCAGAACCTGACATAATTTATTTTTTTCTGCTAGACGATGAGAAACACAGTTAAGGACTCGAGGCCCGGGGAATAGGCTCAAACTATCGATATTTTTTTCTTTGCATATTTCAAAAGTTGAAGAATAAACCTATCAAGTGTTTCTGTTATTTTCCTTGAAAAATGTTTGCAAACGTGAAATTTGAGCTCTCAAAAATTCACTGTCTGTGGAAGAACTCTGCGATGTAGGGATTAGCGCGCATTACTCACAGTCGGTGTTACTGCCTGCCGTGACTTCCGCACCTCGGCTAATTACTTGTAACTGCAATACACACAATTCACGCGCTGGGCTCATTTATTATAATTAGTTGTTTTTCTACTACATTCATGCCGGAGCACCCATCGTTTACAAAATATTGAACAGAAAATTATATGGTATATGTAGATATATATATTGCGAATTTGCGTAATATTTTTCATAATATCTTAGTCGACATGCTATCAACATATCTTACTTGCCAACACAATCATGGGAAGAAAACGTTACAAGATTACGCCGGTCGCCCATAACAAGCTTCAACTACTGAACGAGTAAACACTGCATGTAGTTGGTATGGCCAGTATCGGACAATCGATTCGGACGCATCTTCGTCATAGACTGAGAGTAGCAACAGTGAATATATATATGTATGTGAAGTGGTTGTGATGGAATGAGACAGAATACACGAGGGTGTCTAATATCAGGCGCTACCCCGGGACTCTATCTTCGAGGGCTATATATTCATTTAGCTACCCAGCGATAAGCTATCCTGATATCTTGGAGATTGACCTATTTTTATATCGTGAAGATTGACGTATTTTGATATCGTGGAGATTGAGACTTGGAGTTGAATATATTGACATTTGTCCTGGAGATTGAACTTTGGAGATAGAACTGTGGAGATAATATATCTTATTACAAAGCCACTAGTAATGCTGGAACAAACGTATTGGAGCCGAATATCTTGAAGATTTGAACTCTTGACAATTGTTCGTATCTCCTCATCTTAATCTGCTAGCATTTGATATCTTGAGACATTAAATTGTTGATATTTGATATCTCGGAGATTGATCATTATGAAGGAGGAAATCATAGCTTAAGTGACAATTCAATTGTTCTTGAACTGACATTTTGTAATTTGATACAATATCGTGAATGATGGGTATCGATTGTATGCAACATAGAATTTCTGTGGGCATTTTTACCCCAATCTTCATCTTCATGCTGTACAAAAAGGGAGTTCACTTTAGAAATTCATTCATCAGGACACTCAAAATGACAAAGGTTAGGCACTACACCTTCTTTTTGTTATTCCTTTGCATCATGTTGCAGTCTGCAAATATTCACAATCCATTCAATCTACATTTTTTGTCCCCCGCCGCAACGCGGCCGGGGACTTTAAAATGGTTCTTGCTTCTTTGTGTCCGTGGATGTCCGTCCATGTCTGTTCGAAGCGATAACTTCCTAACGCTTTGTTGGATTCTTTCGAAATTCGGAATATGCATTCCTTGCGGCAAGACGCCAGTCTGTATTGCATTTCAGCAACATCTGCCTGAAGGTGGCGCCACTAGTTCTTGCTTCTTTGCGTATGTGGATGTCCGTGTACGTCCGTCCATGTCTGTTCGAAGCGATAACTTTCTAACGCTTAGTTGGATTCTTCTGAAATTCGGCATACGCATTCCTTGCGACAAGACACCAGTCCGTATTGCATTTCAGCAACATCTGCTTGAAGGTGGCGCCACTAGTTCTTGCTTCTTCGTATCCGTGAATGTCCGTGTACGTCTGTTCGAAGTGATAACTTCCTAACGCTTTGTTGGATTCTTCCGAAATTCGGAATATGCATACCTTGCGACAAGATGCCAGTCTGTATTACATCTCAGCAACATCTGCCTGAAGGTGGCGCCACTGGTTCTTACTTCTTTGTGTCCGTGGATGTTCGTGTACGTCCGTGCATGTCTGTTCGAAGCGATAACTTTCTAACGCTTTGTTGGATTCTTCGAAATTCAGCATTCGCATTCCTTGCGACAAGAGGCCAGTCCGTATTGCATTTCAGCAACATCTGCCTGAAGGTGGCGCCACTAGTTCTTGCTTCTTTGCATCCGTGGATGTCCGTGTACGTCCGTGCATGTCTGTTCGAAGTGATAACTTCCTAAAGTTTTGTTGGATTCTTCCAAAATTAGAATACGCATTCCTTGTGACAAGACGCCAGTCCGTATTACATTTCAGCAACATCTGCCTGAAGGTAGCGCCACTGGTTCTTGCTTCTTGAGTCTGTGGATGTTCGTGTACGTCCGTGCATGTCTGTTCGAAGCGATAACTTTCTAACGCTTTGTTGGATTCTTCCGCAATTCAGCATTCGCATTCCTTGCGACAAGAGGCCAGTCCGTATTGCATTTCAGCAACATCGGCCTGAAGGTGGCGCCACTGGGTCAAAATAGATTTTTTCCCCGTGTACATCTGTTCGAAGCGATAACTTCCTAATGCTGTGTTGGATTATTCCGAAATTCGGAATACGCATTCCTTGCAACAGGACGCCAGTCCGTATTGCATTTCAGCAACATCTGCCTGAAGGTGGCACCACTGAGTTTCTCTTCTTCTTGTCCGTTCCAGTCAAAATGGGCCTTCAATTTTGCTATATGAAATCATTCTATTCCACATCATATGATTTACCCTAAAGCTTTTGCATGAACCATATTTTATTTCAGAAGAATAATGTGAAATAACTGGCGGGGAAATCCCCGCAGTACTGAATCTCTGATTTTTGAATTTCGTGTCATCTTAAACGAAGGACAACATTTCCTTCAATTTTGCTAACAAATAATTGTATTGCACATCATATGATTTACCCTGAAGCTTCTGCACGAATCATTTGTGTCCACACATGTATATTACTATATTAATTACAACTGTGTTCCTAATGTTTGGGTGCACACTGTGCATATGATCAATTTCCTGAATTGAACTGAATTCAACCTTGCCGGTCTTCAGACTGACAGATGATGGCATGCAGTTGTCAGTGAAGTTGTTCATGTACAGGGAGCTTTCTATGAATGAGTTGCAACCCCAAAAGGCTTAAAATTTATCAGGTACAGACCCATGTTTTTACGGGGTATGGGGTATTGTCACCATCTTGTACGTCCGTCTGTCCGTACGTCCGTTCGTGAGCGAGATAGCCGGAAAACTGTTCCGCTGATGAATTCCAAATTTGGTATGCTTATTTACCTAGTCAAGGACCAGAAGCCTATAGAATTGGGACCTGATTGGGTGGGAACCTTAGCAGCCATCTTTAATTTCATGCAAAATGGATAATGATCCATATCTCGGAAACCATTCAACTGTTCAATACGAAATTTGATATACATCATCGATACATCAAGCAACTTTCAACGAATTACCAAACAGGCTTTTCTGATTAGCTGGGAACCCTGGAGGCCATCTTTAATTCATGCGAAATCGATAATGATAGCCTACATATCTCGGTTACCATTCAATTGTTTTATATGAAGGTTGGTATATATCATCGATACATCCAGATACTTTGAATCGGGACCTGATTGACTGAAAACCTTGGTGGCCATCTTTAATTTAGGCAAAATCATTAATGATCTCTATATCTGATTCCGTTTGAGTGCTCAGTGTAAAATTTGGTATACATCATTGATGCATCAAGAGACTTACGATGAATGACAGATCTGGTTTCTCTGATTGGGCGGAAATCTTGGCGGCCATCTTTAATTTATTCAAAATCTTTAATGATGTTTATCTCTGATACCATTCAAATGTTCTATACGAAACTTGATTTACAGCATCGATGTATGAAGAGACTTGCATTAATGAATAACCACATTAGTTCCTCTGAGTGACGGGAAGGATGGGCAACCATCTTTAATTTATGTAAAATCATAATGATCTCTATCTCTGACACTGTTCAAATGCTCAATGTAAAATTTGGTATACATTATCGATGCCTCATCTCGGTTACTTCTACACGATGTGCCTAGGATAAAGTACTATACTATACACAATTTTTTGTAATTCAGCATCGCAGAAAACCATCGATTGCGTTTTCATGGTAAAAGGGTTAGGAAAGAACTAAAAATACACTTCAATGCAGAGTGATTTTGATTGACGCCAGAAATCGCTCAGAACGCTTCTTCGGCGATCTAGACCCCAGGAGCATCTGGGGCCTGGGCGGCCCCTGGATCCTCACCTAAAGTGCAATGATAGTGGCCGTACCACTTTGAATTTGCTTCCGACGCCCCCTGTATTAACAGACAGTGTCAACGTACTGTTCCAGCTGTCTCCCGTTCAGTGATTGGTCATTCGACCCCGCCATTTTAAACTAATACGAGCATTTTCATTGGATCACTATTAGATAAGACCCACCCCAATCTTCATACACAACCACGCGACTGTCTCAGTTGACTGATGACATAGCGCGGCCTCGTTTTTGATTTCAAAATCTGCCGTCTAACTGGGAAAATGCTGTTGTTGCTGCATCAGCCGATCAGTGGCCCCCTGTAGAAGATACTATAGGCTAATACATGTAGGCTACCATGCCATGAGATGATGCTTGGGATTGCATTTCGCTCACTTGCACCTACAGGTGGCGACAACTGGTAGCAAATTTAAAATTTGGTTTCCGGGCAACAGGTTGATGCCTTCAGCTTCTCGTCAAATTTGGTTTGCAGATAATGCCTTGAGATGTCACTTGGGGATGCTTCTCGGTGCTTCGCTGCATGGAAACTATATCACAGAAGCAATCAACTTTCAGTCAATCGTTCTGAGTTGATCTTAAAACTTGGGAAGGCAGAAAGACCCTTCCACATCCAACGCCTATGAAGCAGCAGTTGCCTCCCTCATGTATATCCCCTGAGACCAACAATGCTAAAACATATTGCTGCCATTTCGGCGGGGGACCTAGCATCCTCTGGCTGCTTGTTCCATGTACCAACAAGATTCACAAGCAATCTATTTCCCAAATAACAACAATATGGTCAAGCAGCTTGATATATCACACTCACTGTTCAAATCTGGTTCTGGTTATCGTTTATCTTCATATGTTTACAGAGAACAATAGGAATTGTTTTCCCTTCAGAATCAACTATTTTTCACAAATGCACTGATTAACGGCTCTGTTACTCGGAAATGATGAGACTCAATGCTTGAATTTTTCTGAGTATGCAATATAATATTGTACTTCATGCCAATTGAACAATTCCTTGTAGTGGAAGTGTTTTATTTTGGTACTTCTGCATTGCACCTGATCTGGGGCTTTGACTCTTTTCGGAGAATTGGAGCGATTTACAACAATAGTAAATGGAAGAACTTCTTGCTATCACTTAGATATATAGTCTTACTATAGCCACCTCATTAGCGACTGGAACTTTTAAGTACAGATCTGATGGTGGTTCAATAATTTCAATTTAAGACGAAATTTAACTCGAAATTCCAAACACGCCTTCGGATTAGTGGGCTCATCTCACGATCTATTGAGGGATTTGCACAATACCATTTATCCAGTCATATTTTGTGATTGGCACTTCATGTTTGTTGCTTTTATCCATTTAACTGGCATAACTAACACTTCCGGTTTATCTTTTACTTCTACTCTGCATGATTCACATTCCTGCCGAACACAGATAAAATGACTTTAGTTTATCAATTAATTCTTCATTTGAATACTTCCCTTGAAATAAGCCGATTGAGCTTTCCCTTCCCCTACCATTTACATGTACTTTTATGTGGGACGTATGTTTAATTTAATTAATTACCGTTAATTTCACAGATTTCTCAACTTTGGAGTAACCTCTTTCTTACAGAAAAAACATTCCCACTATCCTAGCATAGTAAAAAAACCAATAGTTTTTGTTATATTTCGGATAAATTTTCTGGGGAAAGTTAGAAATATTCACCAATTATTGATGTACCTATAAAGTCCCTTGGTAATAAGTTGCGCAGTCCCATCTTCATTTCTTGTAAAATTTGCTCTGTTTTAAATTTTTCTCAGTTCGGATACTCGAAAGTAGTATACATAACGCAAATTCGCGTAATAGCGCCTCACTGCGCATGCGCAGAACCTTGTGTGACGTCATAAGTGTGCGCAGAATGGGGCGGTATTGGGGTGGTGTGCGCAGGAGTGTTGTGTGGGAGGTGGGTACAAGATGGCCGCCAGTGGAAGATGTGGGAGGTGGGTACAAGATGGCCGCGAGTGTGAGTGAGTGCAACATGTGGGAGGTGGGTACAAGATGGCCGCCAATGATCATTGTAACAGTGCATTACTGTCTCCCATGTTTGTTAAATCTGTGAGAGCTGTTCATCATGTGTGGGAGGTGGGTACAAGATGGCCGCGAGTGTGAGTGAGTGTAAGATGTGGGAGGTGGGTACAAGATGGCCGCGAGTGTCATGATGTGGGGTACAAGATGGCCGCCAGTGTGAGTGAGATGTGGGAGGTGGGTACAAGATGGCCGCGAGTAGTTTGTTAAATCTGTGAGAGCTGTTCATCACTCACTGTGAGTCTGTTTATGTGCATGTTATGACAGTGATCATTGTAACAGTGCATTACTGTCTCCCATGTTTGTTAAATCTGTGAGAGCTGTTCATCATGTGTGGGAGGTGGGTACAAGATGGCCGCCAGTGTGAGTGAGATGTGGGAGGTGGGTACAAGATGGCCGCGAGTAGTTTGTTAAATCTGTGAGAGCTGTTCATCATGTGTGGGAGGTGGGTACAAGATGGCCGCCAGTGTGAGTGAGATGTGGGAGGTGGGTACAAGATGGCCGCGAGTAGTTTGTTAAATCTGTGAGAGCTGTTCATCACTCACTGTGAGTCTGTTTATGTGCATGTTATGACAGTGATCATTGTAACAGTGCATTACTGTCTCCCATGTTAGTTAAATCTGTGAGAGCTGTTCATCACTCACTGTGAGTCTGTTTATGTGCATGTTATGACAGTGATCATTGTAACCAACAGTGCATTACTGTCTCCCATGTTTGTTAAATCTGTGAGAGCTGTTCATCATGTGTGGGAGGTGGGTACAAGATGGCCGCGAGTGTGAGTGAGTGTAAGATGTGGGAGGTGGGTACAAGATGGCCGCGAGTGTCATGATGTGGGAGGTGGGTACAAGATGGCATGGCCGCGAGTGTGAGTGAGATGTGGGAGGTGGGTACAAGATGGCCGCCAGTGTGAGTTTCCCCAAAAAAAAAATTTTTCAAAAAAATTTTTTTTCAAAACAAAAAAAAAATCTTCACACACAAGGTGAACAAAATTTTATTTTTGAGGTAGTGGGTCGAGTGAGGTATCATATTGAAGCTGACGTGAAATGCTTCACATTGATACCTCACTCGACCTCATTGGACCACTAGGGGCTCCCCTAACGCCAAAAAAGGCTATTTTGCAGATTGATATCAACACCTTGTGTATGAAGATTTTTTTATTTTAGAGGTAGTGGGTCGAGTGAGGTATCAAATTGAAGCTGACGTGAAATGCTTCACATTGATACCTCACTCGACCCCATTGGATCACTAGGGGCGCCTCTAACCCCCAAAAGGGTATTTTGAAGATTGAAGATTGATATCAAAAATATCAAGATATCAAAAATAGCCTTTTGGGGGTTAGAGGCGTCCCTAATGGGCCAATCGGGTCGAGTGAGGTATTAAATTGAAGGTGACGTGAAGGAGCATCTGATAGACTGGGTGTGGGCTTGAATTAGGGTAATTCTGCGCATGCGCGAAGATGATATCAAAAATATGAATCTTCAAAAATAGCCTTTTTGGGGTTAGAGGCGTCCCTAATGGACCAATCGGGTCGAGTGAGGTATCAAATTGAAGGTGACGTGAAGGAGCATCTGATGGACTGGTGTGGGTTGAACTAACAGCATTCTGCGCATGCGCAATCTTCAAAATATCCTTTTTGGGGTTAGAGGCGCCCCTAGTGGTCCAATGGAGACGAGTGAGGTATCAATGTGAAGCATTTCACGTCAGCTTGAATTTGATACCTCACTCGACCCACTACCTCCAAAATAAAAAAATCTTCATACACAAGGTGTTGATATCGATCTGCAAAATAGCCTTTTTTGGAGCTAGGAGAGCCCCTAGTGGTCCGATGGAGCCGAGTGAGGTATCAATGTGAAGGTGAGATGAAGGGCCATCTGATGGACTGGTGTGGGTTGAACTAGTGTCGAAAACTGGTCCTTGTATGGGTCCTGCTAGACGTTTTGACGCCATGATATAGACCGGAGAGAGAGAGAAAACAACAACAACAAGGATGACACATGAGGGAACAACAACAACAACAAGTTTTTTTTCATATAGTTTATTTTCCCCTCCATCATAACATACCCACGCTGGGGGAGCCGCGTTGGGTATGTTTACAATTCAAGAAAGACTCTTGTCCAATCAGAGACCGCCATTTGCATCTGTCCTATTCATTCCTGTCCGTTAGATGTATTCTTGTCCAATCAGAAGTCGCCATTTCAGAGAGTTCCTTCTTCGGTCATGTTCATTCTGAACCGTTTATTCTAATCATCGTCGGCCAGGCCTGGATATTCTTCGGGCAGCATGTCCTGAAACAGTTGTTTGCGCATTTTGATCGCATTTTCCAGGGCCTCGGTGGGTGGTAAACCCATATCCTCTTCCAAGTGACGCTTGGTCTTCATGATGGACCTGTGCGTGGGGTCCCCTTTCATTTCAAGCGGTAGTAAGGTATACTGTTCATAGATCGCCATGGCTGTTTTCCTGATGCGGGGGCGCATTTGGGTGTACGTCTGTTGTAAATTATCCTCTCCGGCGTCCTCGATCGCTTCAGCGTGAGTATTGATAGCTGCTGTCACAATACGATCCCAGAAGGTAGGTTCTGCCTCACTTTCCTGGGATGAAGGCTGATTCTCTGAGGTCAAGCTCTCCATATCAGTAGATAGACTGTCAGCCATCTTGGATTCGGTATCAGTCGATGCACTCTCATCAATCTCTGTATCAGTATCTGCCTCAACGGGCTCCTCGGCGTCTTCAGTCCCATGTATATTTTTCTGGTGTCGCATCATATCGTAATGTCTGGTGAACGTGCGTTCACTCAGAACAAGTATAAGCCATGTTGACGGTTGAACGTCGACTGTGCGTGTTTTGGGAATACGCTCGCTTTTATAGACAGTAACGCCCATCAACGCTTAGCTCAACGCTTCAACGCCCTGGTGAATTGGCTCAGAAGCTCTGATTTCATGGAATTGACACCAATTCATCGAAATGCAGTGACGCTCGTCAACGCCCGTCGTTGCGCCTTAACGCTCGTCTCAACGCTTTAACACACTTTCTTAATGCTTTAACGTTGTTTAATGATGCGTTCGAACAAATGTTTCTTTTGTGCTATTGCTCTGACCTACGCCGCTTTCCAGTTCACGCCCGAGGTTTTCAACATCGACGCTGTTCTTTCAATTTCCATATGGACTGGGTCCTTATCCAGCAATTTCATATGGGTCAGTAAGTCGACATACTGCTGACGTAAAGCCCGTCGTAGTCTGGGTGCCAATCTGTTATGGGCTAAAATTGCAGCTTCCTCTTTCGAATACCCTTTGCGTTGAAACTTGTTTCCTGTGGCCTCCAACATCCCGCCCATCTCGGCGTCCATACTTTCTTTGAACAAATCCTTCCATAGCCTCGAGTTCACATTATGTTCTTCAACCTCGGGTTGGGCCTTCACGGTTGGGTGATATTCCAGGACTGATGGTATGAAGCGGGCCCGCTGTATGGGGGTGGGCTTCTGCTGCTGCTCTGCCAGGAGTGCACTCGGCGGATGGTGTAGGGGTATAGGCCGTTGTGGTGATTCCTCGCCGGGTAACAGGAGGGTCGTCAGCCGACGATCTTCGGGGGTATGGGCTTTTAAATCTATGAACAGGTAGCCGTACGGACGAATTGTCGCTTCTTGAAACGCCCACATAAAATGGTCAATGTTCTGAGGATAAATTCGACTACCAAACACACGGATTTGTGCTCTATCAATGGGATTGGAGAACAACACAAAGTATTGGCAGTTCAAGGCAATATCTCTGGACGCCTTCCTTGAGGAAAGAGATTCTGAGTCAAATAGATGACGGACAGATTTCGATGATGGGACCCTTTGGTGAATAGGTCGGCGATTTTCGAATTGTCCTTGGCCGCACTCATCAGATCATCGAGCACTACCACGTTGGTCTGCTCGGAATCGAAGTAATAGGGTTCGTCTATGTCGTGAGGAATTCCTGGAACAAAGCTCACATTCTGTAGTCGTGCAGTTTCGTAGGCGGGCTGCCATTGGCTATAACACCAAACAACACGTGTCGGAGCTGGGGTTGCCACACCTTCCTCTAAGAACTTCATCACCCAGGACGTCTTTCCACACCCCGTAGGGCCGCTCACCGTCATCGTATAAGGGTGCTCTAATACTGTCGTGTGTGACGTAGGTGTTGATCGTTCCTCGCGCGTACTTTGAATTTGCACGTTATCGGGACTCCGTTCCTTGAGATGGCTTCGCTGTATATGTCTACGTAGATTAAATGGCGTGGAAAATGACTTCGAACACAAGTGACATGCATAAACCATGGCTCTCATCTCCACGGACACCAGGCGTATAATGAAGCTTTCACAGATGCATGTGTGTGTTTATATGCAAGAGCTCCGAGCTCGCCAAGCTCTTGGAGCTCCGGAGCTCATGGAACTCGGAGCTCCGGAGCTCCGACGCCACCACCGGGCGTTGACGGGCGTTGCTACAAGAGAACTCGGAGCTCCTGAGCTCCGGAGGTCACTTCCGCTTCCGTTCACGTGACCGGAACTGACCTTTGACCCCGGCGCATTTTGGAGCCGCCATGTTGGATCCGTCATTTTGGAACCGCCATCTTGGATATGTCCCATAATGCACCGGGTCAAAATACTCGCTTCTGATTGGACGAGAGCTCTGTGACGGATTTTAAATACTCGCTTCTGTTTGGTGTACGTCGCTAAAGGTGACCGGAACCGACCTTTGACCCCGGCGCGC
>JAVTVY010052092.1:0-27150 GCA_036873755.1 Hanleya hanleyi | reverse complement strand
TTCATGCCGTTCGTGTCGGCAGTTTTGGTCTAGTTGGATGCTCACACGAAAGGTCACCTTTGTTAAGCCGTCAGCCACGTGTTTAGAGTGTCGAAGTTGGGATGTTACCGCCTGGAGGTTTATGTCCAGGCTTGACGAGCGTATTTATTACGGGTTACGGTAGACCCTGCTTTATCTGCGGACGAAAGATGCCAAAATGAAATTGCTCTTGTCGGAGATTTCAAAATTTTAACTATGATCTTTCTGGTTTCTTGTTTGGATTTATTCGCATAAATTTAGTCCAGCCAGATTCTATTGGAATCCCGGTCAGTGGGACTGTCTGTACGTTAGGATAATGTTAAATCCCAGACAGTTCAGAACCGGTTGGTAAAGTTTTGTCTGGCGCGTTTGTGCACAAACCCGTTTCTTTGTTTGGACAACAAAGGATTCTGTCCAAAGCCCGGCTTTCTCGACCGCTCTTTGTTATCGGGAACTTGATCTGTCCAGAGTACAGTGTGTAAGCCTGACCGGCTGGGATATTTTTATGACGTTGTAACTGTACGAAAATGAACAAAAAAATTTTGCTTCACGGAATAGAAATGCTTCAACGTACTATAACTTCGTAGAATTACAAGTTTCTGCAGGGAATTTGCAGACCTTCATTTTTCGTTGTTGTTGTTCTTGTGTTTCGGACTTTTCCAGTTTTTGGTAGTTTACTTCTATGCATACAGTTCATTGTTCCTACCAAAATTTAATCTCTTGTTATATCAAGTGTTATTCTGTTTATTTGATATCATGTGATCAAGAGAGAACTTGCAGAGGTTTTTCTCTGTCTTTTATTCTTACGTTGTTGTTGCGTTTGACTTCGTCGCCACAAGTCAAAGCTATACACTACGACTCTTTGTTACATTTTAATGAGCTACCTTATTACTCTCTTTGTGTAATCAAGGGTGTGTTGAACAAGAAAAGAGATCACGAGATTGTTTATTAAGAAATTGTGCTATTCTTGGGAACACATTTTTCTGTTAGTAAATATTGCATTGTGATATATTTATTTTTCACAACCAAATTTTCCCTTCGGTATACTGAATTAGACTTACAATTCAAATTGGGTTGAGCTTTAATTTTATTTTCTTCTTTCTGAGAAATTATTATTATTAGCTTGAGTGTGAGTTTATTTCTCCGAGAAGTCTTTAGAATTGCTCTCGTTCGACGACACGTAGGGTGTTTATTGATCTTTCCCTAGTCTGTTGGCCGGGCAAGATCAAGCCTGAAGTTTCTCAATCATCTGCTTGGGACAGCATAAGACTGTTCCATCGGGCGGTCTTCTTGTACTTCGTAAGTTACTTTCGTCCGAGTTTGATTACCGGTTACAGCCTTGTAAGAAGAACGACAGACTGCTCCTTAGCAATGTTCTTTGCCGTTTTTCTCCTCGACAGCTTCGTCCAAACATCTTTTGGTCTACAGCATTTGTTTGATCTTAATTTTTATTCTGGATGATAATTTCATCTATTCCATTTGAGGACTTATGTGTGTAGTTTAGACCTCTAATTGGGGGGCGAGTCTAGATTGAACATTGTTCTTGTTTGGTCAATTCAAATTGTGAAATTTAATGACCTTAGTTCATCTACCGGCGAGAGACATCAGAATGTAATTGCTCTCTTCAGGGAATTTTAAATTTTATTGAAGATCTTCCTAGTTTACGTTGGAAGTTTCTTTGTGTTGATGTCGGGGATGTTTACTACCAGGCGAAGTTACGCTCACTATTAACGCTAGGAACAATGAATGTGTTCATCTCCTCTGCGTTTCAAATCTCATTACAGTTTCGCGTACTACGGCTGTTTTGTTCGGACTCCATTGTGTTTTTTCGAGTTCCGGGTTTACAGTTTTCGGATTCAACTTCAGTTGTTTTTCCTTCTACGTCGTTCTTGTTCGCCATAACGTCGTTCCTGTTCACCTCAACGTCATTTCTCGTACATTTATAAGGTTGTATCCTGCTCCATTGGTACCCTGCTCCATTGTGAGCGTATATGTACAATAAATTGAACTGTTTTGAAAGAAATTGGGGAAATCACTACGCCGTTTTCTCACGCAACGTTTTTCTCGTTTCGCATTACGTCGTTCTGTTTCACCTCGACGGCGTTCCATTACGCCGTCACGTTGTTTTCATACACCTGTACGTCGTTCTCGTACATCTGTTAGACGTTCCCGTACGCCATAACGCCGTTCACCACGTCGTTCTTTTATACCTCCTTATCAGGGTCGTCAAGTTCGACAGTCCCGGTCTCCATTTCTAGATCTTTCTCTTGATTGTCATAGAGGCTTCGACGTTTGTTCGCCTGCACGTCTCTTGATTTTGGTGTTTTTCGTAACAGACAATTCGGTTGATGCGTCTTCATTATCGCTTGGTTGACCTCCATCGTTTTGCGAGATGCATATCTTCTTATACCATTCATCCTCGTTTTCGGCGTTTTCCTACGATTCATCATCGTCGGTCGTCGGTTTGAGTGGCAAGTCCTCCCGTTCGGAGTCAACATCGCCCTTGTATCACTTCTCTAGTCTTGGCGTTTTTCTCCATCTCGGGGCTTTCACATCGAGGTTTACTTAGGTTCGTCGTTACTTTGGGGGCAGTTTTTCGACACTCTCTCCATCAAGTGCTTCGTCCCCGTATAGACCGTTGGACCAGTTTTTAGACGTTGGCATTATAGTTGTTTGTCATCAACTTGTAGGGCTATTCATTTCTACGCAGGACCTTAATCATTACGGTCGTCTCCTAGTTCGGTCACTGCAGTGCCATCTGTCTTATTTACAGACGTCATCTCTCAATCCATTAGTGCTGGTATTGACGTCTCTACATCCACATCTGATTTTGGTGGCAGTCCCGCCACATCGTCATGTGGGGTGTTCCTTTCCGATTTCCATCTCCGGATCACCATCTCTACACCGATGCTTCCGAGACCCGTTGGGGAGGCCATCTGGACGGACTGGAGGTGTCCGGCAGATAGTCTAGGTTGGATGCCAGACTTCACATCAACTTTTCTGGAAATGAAGGCAGTCATCCTAGCAGTTCAGCATTGGAGTTGGCGTCTCGTGAATTCGTCCCTTCTCATCGCTACAGACAACTCTACTGTCAGTGCTCACATCAACAAGATGGGTACCACCCTATCTTTGTCAATGTTTTTCGTCTGGTGTGGGATCTTTATGACTGGGCTCTCATTCATCTCTGTCATCTCAATGCTCGCCATGTTCCGGGTCGGCTCTTTGTTTTGCGGACCACCTTTCCCGCCCCGACACCGTGCTTCAGATCGAATGGCCTTCATCCAGAGGTCTTCAGCCAGATCTGCAGCATCTTGGAGACCCCCCTTGATCGACTTGTTCGCGACGAGGAACTACGCAATCAACTGGGACTACTTCCTAGCTTATGCCTACCCACCTATGGCCTGTTTCAGGAAGTTCTTCTTTAGATTACTCAGCACGACTGCGTCATTCTGCTCGTGGTTCCATGGTGGCCTCTGCTCGTGGTTCCATGGTGGCCTCGTCGTCAGTGGTTTCCGGTACTGGTTTCACTTCTCACTGCTCCGCCACGTCGTTTTCCAGTTTGGCCCAGCCTGTTGCGTCAACCTCACGGGATAATACATCACAACCCGCGGTGGCTCAACTTACACGTCTGCAGACTATCCAGAGTGCACTTACAGTCCAAGGATTTTCAGCAGAAGTTGCACAGACGATGGTTTCAGCCAATCGATCTTCCACATCGCAGCTCTATCAATCGAAATGGGCCTATTTCGCCTCCTGGTGCCGAGAACGTGATTCCGATCCCGACTCTGCCTCTCTTTCCTTAGTAGCTGACTTCCTCCTTCACCTACATCGTGATAAGAAGTTTCAAATCAGCGCCATTGAGGGGTTCCGGTCTGCTTTGGCTAGGGTTTTACGTCTTTCGACCAGCATCGACATTAGTCTGAATGACAATATCTTTGCTCTCCTACCTGCTTTCGCCTTACAGTCTCGCCGTACTCGCCAGCTGTTACCGAAGTGGGATATTGGTGTGGTTCTTTGTGCCCTGTTTCGTCCGCCCTTCGAACCTTTACAGTCCGCCTCTCTTAAAGCTGTTTCCTATATACTGCTTTTCTGGCGGCTTTTGCTTTGGCGTCTAGAGTTCCTGATCTTCACGCTCTGGAAAGATCATCTCTGACCTGGACGGCGGATTGGTCTCGCATTTTCCTTTCGTCCCGTCCCTGAGTTCATCGCCAAGAATGAGGCTGTGCGCCAAGGTCCGTCTGCTCAACGTTTGTACTCCATCCCTGCTTTATCAGACTTTGTTCGTGACCTTGAGGACGACTTACTGTTATGCCCTGTACGAGCCATACGTCACTATCTCACTCGTACCGATCCTGGTCGGGGTTTTCGTCGTCTATTATTCCTGTCTCTTCAGCCATCCGCAGTGCGTGACATTACCAAGAATACTATTGCTTCTTGGTTGAAGAAGACCATTAAGTGGACATATCAACTTGCCATTGACGCTCCCCCACTTTTGTCCTCTGCTTCTTCCCATGAAATTCGTGCCACTGCTACATCATGGTCTTTATGGAAGAACTTATCCCTTCATGACATTGTCCAGTCGTGTGCATGGACGGCAATTCTACGTTCACTGATTTCTATCTGAGAGATATGTCAGTACAATCAGATAGAGTGACCACGCTTGGACCGCTGGTGGCTGCCCAGCACGTGGTCCAGTAACTTTCAAAAAAGAGGGGGGTATCTTCGTTCAGCGCAGCAAGTCCGTCAATCAGCCAGCTTGCTGCAACATCACATCTAATCAGCCATTTCATATGTCCACCATATTACATGATCACCTCAATAGGTCAGTCAGTCAGCCAACTTACAAGACCCGTCTCATCGGTGAGTATGGTTTAGGCATGGTTATTACTACACCCACTGCGTCTCCACGACCTGGGTTTTTCCTTCTATTGAGTATTGTGTACCACATTTACAATCAAGTTTTTGATTTTAATCCACGAGTACCCTCAGCGTCTTCGACCCGGGTTCTCTTTGGGTGAGTTTTAGTGTGCTGTAAGCCTATACAGTCAGCCAGCTTAAGGCATCATCACAGCTAATCACATGTCCTCCTTATTACATGATCACCTCAACAGGTCAGCCTGTTGCCAACTCACAAGACATCTTTCAAGACCTGACACAAGGGTGAGTATTGGTTTTTAGGTATACTTTGTGTCAGTTTCAAGTTTAAAGTACAGAGAGTTTGGTGCATGAGGGCAATTATGACCAACTTACTAGATCATCTCAAGAGAGACAGCTGCTGTCAACTCACAAGTCATCTTACAAGAACTGACACATTCGTGAGTACTACTTTCAGGTTTGCCACTGTCAGCAACAGGGACTAAAGTACAGAGAGTTGACGTAAGACGGTTTGGGGACTAAAGAGTGGTATAAGATGGGCACCTTGTTTGCAATGATGGCGGAACAAACATGACCACATCTCGTCATACACTGATTACCACTCGAATACTCACAGCGCCACCGGCCCGAGTTCCTTCGTTGGGGGTAAAATTGTGCACCACATCCACGATCACGGCTACATGGATGAGTACATTCAACTATCTATTATGATTACTCCATGACTACCCACAGCGTCACCGACCAGGGTCCCTCTTGTCGAGTACTAGTGTGCCATGTCCGTGATCATCTCAGCGGTTACTCAGCCTGCTATTGGAACTACAACAAGGCCGAGGTGCCCACCTCCTTATGTTGGTAGTGAGGCATAGCAAAAGCAGGTATAGATTTGGGTCACAAATATTAAACATTTATAAACAATGTTAGTATTTGTAACCAAATCAAACCTGCTTTTGCTTTGATTACCCTCCCATCCTGCCCCTCACTCCACGGCCTTGCACACCACATATTGGGCTATAAGAGTGAGAAAGAGGGAGATTATGGATTGGGCAGAGCTTAAGTAACCTAGCTGAGCTGAGAGAGCTCCTAAGGGGAGACAACTTTTTCGTTTTCAACTATTTGTAGGAGCTTCCTAAAGGGAGATAAGGCATAGCAAAAGCAGGTTTGATTTGGTTACAAATACTAACATTGTTTATAAATGTTTAATACTTCTATGAATCCCTGACCACCTGAAAATGTTTAAATTTGTTTTGAAAAGAAAATAATCACAAATACCGTCTTATTTCATGTTTTCTGACTCCTTTATTTTGAATACATCAATATTTCGCAACTCGAACGATCCAGCAACAAGCTCTGCTTAGTGAATAAATGGCCAAAGATTATGTTCTTGAAAAAATTGTTTTTATTTCCCATCTTCTCAGAAAATGACCAGGGGAGATTACTTGGATGGACACTAGTCATTATTCAGGAAAAACATTGGAATTGCACTTCCACTTTCAACAACATTTTCACAATTTTATTTCAAAATCCATGGAACTTATTCCTGTCTCCTATCCTCAGAACACATGAATACATCAAACTAAGACCCCTTCAATGCACTTTCAATGCACTTTCAGTTGAAATTGCTTTTTCAGGAAGATGCAATAGATATTATGTACATCAATGGTCAACTTACTTTAGCAATCAATAGTTTTGAACATCAAATGAATGGTGTTAGAATGAAATTCCCATAAGAAATTCTAGAGCATGCTGTGAACGATATCGCCAACCAAGGGACATAACTCTCCTATACACTTGCTGCAGAATTATTTCCCTTAACACATTTCCCATGCATGCTAATTAATGCATGATAATTTGCCTGATACATTTGTGTTGAGGCGAGTTTTTTCTCAACCTTGTTGTGGCGCGCAATGATTGTGGGATTTCTACCGATGAGACAAAAAATTGCTGATATAAAAAGAAAACATGCGGCTACAATTTCAACCATGTGGCAGAATTTGAGAAACAAAGTATCATATTTGAATTTGCCTTACTAATGTAACCATGTTAACGTTAAGTACTCCTTTAAATATAATTTGGTGATAGCGAGTCATCACAATAGTAGGAATTATATTTGGTACAGAACACTTTCCAGATAAATTCTATTTGTTTGTTGTTTTATTTCTGCAGATGACAATAACTGGAATCCAATAGAATGGGATCGGGCTGCAGAAGAACTGACTTGGGAACGGGTAAGATCTTGAGCAACTTTAGCCATGACAGGAATTCAAATACTTAAGATACTTCAAAACAAAGGAGCCTGAAGGGATAGTTTATCAGGGAAAATTTGAATATCCTCATTGAACTATATTGTAACATTTTTTTTTACAGATAATCATAGCTAAAAGAAAACATCTGAACATCTAACTGTACATGTTTGAAATTCATCTACTTATTGTTTTGTAGCTCCTTGGCTTGGATGGATCATTAGTATTTCTTGTAAGTATGATATTGTATGGTGTCCTTAGAGTGAGCCCATTCAGGCTCATTCAAATTAATAAATTGTTTATCATAACTGCCATCTCCCAATTTTGCCTCTGCTTCAAAGACTCGTTTTATTTATTATTTTCTTTATCCAGTGTCTAAGACATAATTTGTTTAGCAATGTGTGCCGACAAGCATGGAAAGCCCCACTTCATATGCTTTGCCAGAACAATCATATATTGATGTATTCCGCAAGCAGAATGTTTAGCTTGTTTTAACACATATTACATATAGAATAACTAAGGAAAGAAATATTAATAAAATGATGATTTATTATTGAACCATTGAGTTTAATGAGCCTAATAGTTTTTTTGTTGTAATTATGCAGATAAATGTTTAATATTTTGTAATTTGGAACATTTGGATTAATTGATTGGGGTGAACATTTTTCAATATGGTTCAGAAGTATTTTTTCTCAACATCCATTACATAGGTTTTTCTACAGAAAAAAAGTATATACTGTACCAGTATTCTTCCAATTGAACTCGAGTAGCATTTGCAACATTAGCAATTATCTAAAGTTCCAGATTCTATTGTTATAAACCTCGTTAGGCCCAATGATCTCAATACCAAAAAGCTGTAAAATTAAGGTCTCGAGCATGGTTGATTCAGACCAGTTCCACTCCTCAATGGAGTATCAGAAACAATTCAGTTCAGATACTACAGCCATTCAGTTTCATGTCTTTCATAGAACCAACAGCCTCTAGTTATTTAAAAGCTCTATTTTGTATATTATACAAGTTCTCTGTATGTTTTCAGGAGCATGTATTCTGGGTGGTTTCACTGAACACCTTGTTTATCCTGGTATTTGGTAAGTCTTCATTGGACAAACTCTACAGTGATTGGCTTGAGGTTCTTCCAATTTTCTCCACATTCCAATAAAGCCCGGTGCACACGAGCGCATGAAATCGCAAGCAACAGGATATTTGATCGCGTGCGACTGAATATCTCGAAAATCGTCACATGTGCGGGAAGTGGAAACAGGAGATTTTGTCGCAAGCAACATGATCCAAAGTTTCAGCGTGTTTAATATTTCGGCGACAGAATCTCCGAATAAATTTGCGCCGGCAACAGAAGTTGCTCATGTGCTATGACCGGGAAACTTTGTATCCGATTGCTGCAAACTTCAGCCAATCAAAAGCGAGGTGGATATCATGTGATGATAGCTCATGCAGAGTTGCAACACTGTCGCCTCGTGTGCGGGCAAAGCAGAACAAGGATCCAAAATCGCTGGCGTTCAAATATCTTGTTGCTTGCGATGTCATGCGCTCGTGTGCGCCGGGCTTAAAAATAGTGGATGCTACTTTGAAATTTTCAGTTGACCAATCAGTTGGAAACTGGGAGGCACTGGAATTCCAAGAAAAACCCATTCTGGATCACTGGTTTCAATGAATATAATGGTTCACATGGTTAACCTGTACCAAGGCTACATGTTCATTTCTTGTTTAGTTTCTTGACTGAACGCGATGTTAAACCTTAATTCTCTCTCTCTTTTAGTTCCTTGAATGAGTGTTCTTTAGCGGAGATTCAATGCCGTGATCTAAATTTAAGTGAAATTTGTGAGGATTGGGTTATTATGCGAGATGTATTTAGTCCAAAAAATTACTTTTGTTTCAGCTTTTTGCCCATACCACATTGGACAGTTTACTTTGGTAGGACTGAAGGCTGATGATGTTGTAAGTGGAAATATTTACTATTCAGATTTTAGAACTACCCCAACTGACACAGTTTCAGACTTTAATTATTAACAAAATAATTCATTCCAGTAACACTCAGTGCTAAACTCCTGTTTGTGCACACTGACAGTGTTTTTCATTTCACTTTTTTTAATGGATTTATTGCATCCCACACGTTACTTAGATTCATTCTTGGTATGGTATTAGTTTCAGTGACCCCATATATTCCCTTATTTGGTCACTGATAAACAATAATTTATCCCTGTCTAAACCTTTATCAGAGCAACTCTTATTCAGTGAATCAGGGAAATAATGGGCAACTGTTAGGATTGATCAGTGCAGTGAAAATATAATAAAAATGAATAATATAGTTGAGATAAGATATTTGATGTTTGCAGCAAAAGACTCTACATGAATTTACTGGCATTTTTCAATGAAGACAGTGTATCAAGCCATGTAAATAAAGGTATTTGTATTCACTAACATTGTTTTTGTTTCCGGTTGCAGGTGACTGCGTCCCACTTTGAGGGCCTCCTAACCGCTCTGACTGGTTATGTGGTCATCTCCATTAGTCTGGTGTTCCTTTACTGTCTGTGCTCTTTAACCAGGGTAAAAAGGTAGTTGATTTTCCTTTACTCTCAAATTTGATAACTCTGTTATTTCCACTTCATGGAATAATAAACCACTACAGGAACTTCATGATTGGCTGGATTCTCTTCCTCCATCGGCCAATGAAAATCATGCATTTCTGGTTTTGGAAATTTGAATTGACCAATAATATGCTTGAAATTTGGAAGATATCTGATAATGCAATGCTGTTTTCCATGGTCTATATAAATGATACCATGTCTTACTAGCACTGTGGCTTGATTAGCAGTTGGTGTCTTCATCGATTTGTTGCTGTTATTAAAAATTTTATTTTATTTTTTCAAGAATTCAATTATTTCTCATCTTTTCAACAGATACCATTAAAATGCGTTCTATATGACCTAAACTGATCTACATACCCCTCTTCCACTATATCTTTATCTACAATATCGACTGATGAAAGAACCATATTATGTGGAACCGCTGTAATACACTCTTAACAATCTCCCAATGTGTCACTATTCTGCAAAAATGTTTAAATACTCTTGCAATCGAGTCTGAAGGACTCGGAATGCAAGAGAACTTACCTCATAGTATCTCCGCAGCGATTGGCCCTGTGGGGCTCCCGGGGATTGATCTGGGGTGTGGTTGTGCACACCCCAGGTCATGGTAAGAATAGGCCTCAGCTCCCCATAGAGCCTGTCGTAAGAGGCGACTAACTGGGGCACCCATGGGTTTCCTGGGTGTGAAAAGGAATAGGACCCCATCCGTGTGATTTCCGGTTGTGAAAATGAATAGGAACCAAACGTCGTGATATGACTGAAATAGTGTTGAAAGCGACGTTAAGTCCTATTCACTCGCTGAGTCACTCCACGCCCATTGAGTTTTCACCATACTCCATGCCTGTTCAACTACATGTATGTGCCATTGGTAGTCCACACACACCCAAATTCCTCATGTGATTTATGGCGAAAGTCTGTATATGGCTTCAACATGATTCTTTCATCACTTGATATTGTAGATACAGTAGAGGAGGGGTATGTAGATCGGTGTAGGTATTATAGAATGCATTTTTATGATATCCACTGTCAATGTGGTGTATGAAACAGGTTAATTATATTCTTGAAAAAAATATATATATTAACAACAACATCGATGAAGACACCCACTGCTAATCAAGCTACTGTGCTTACTGGAGAGTATTTACATTGAGGGTAAATGTACTTCTTCAAAATGGATTGTTGAATCAATGAGATTGATATATTTGATATTATAACATCTGATCAAGAGTTCCCACTATAGCCAGTTCATGCTCCATTGATCACCATGTGCTAGAATAGCCCGATCAACAAGCCTGGTTAGATCTGGCTCATTCTCAGTACAATTCTCCCTATCTCTGTATATATATACAGGGAGAATGTGTTGAACGGGCATAACGAACAGTTACATTATTTGTTGTGGAATTGAGCTAATTTTGCTTGTAGAGATGTTCTAATGAGCTGCTCGAGCTGAGATAGTCATCTGGCTATTTCCATGATGTAGTGAAGTCATCACTTCAGCATGAAACGGCAAAAGTGGTAACTCCGGATTGTAACATTACAATGTCGTAGTCGATATGTCTTATGATAAAACGATGCTGAGGTCCCCCCTTCCTCAATTGAACTTTTCATGATATATTGAAAAAATGTGTGTTATTTGAATATTTCTGAATCTATAATCTCAGATGTTATGCATAATTTGGATAGGTTTTTCTTCATGTTCCGGAGCAGGTTCCGGCGAGTACTTGGCCTCTGTTATGTGGTGGTCAAGGTGAAGTTACTCGTCGTTGTCGAGATTGGTGTGTTTCCTCTCATATGTGGATGGTGGCTGGACATCTGTTCTCTGGTACGTTCTTCCCATGCATCCTCATCTCTCTGGTACACGGTTCCAATTGTTTATGAAATAAACAAATCACCAATAATCAACACATAACTCCATATTTGGTAGTACTGCTGGGACCGTAGTACTGCTGGGACCATACGCTCTTTATTCTGACAAACACCGGTAGAAAACGTTTTGATACCCCGATGAAATCAAATGCATATAAACGATATCACACATCATCAAACGGATAGAGCATATCTGCGCTATATCAGAACAACTCATTAAACAGATTGTTTACAAATAAAACTAGAAAACAACCTATACAAGAAATGCCTGCCGTCGGCCAGGAACAACCCCCCGACCACAATCAGTCATAAAAGGGAGGAAACCTGCCCCCTACCAATTGCAGCCCGGCATACTCTATGGGGTTAGAGCAGTTACTCATTTAAGCAATAACACGTACTACAAACGCCATACTTCAATCAGGCAACAAAATATATATATAAACAATACTTCAAAACATAATAAACTATGAAACTATATCCAAAAATACTAATACACAAAAACCTAAACCAATATTCTCCATCAATTTATAACCATCAAATATTATTGCCATTAACATACCATATGCACATATTAATTTTGTTAAAAATTACCAGCACGGTCCCAGTCAGTCGCGCTGAATGAAAATTTCAACTCCTTAGTTTAATACAAGCCCAATCAAGATCAATCCCAATAGCTGAACAAAACAATTGATTACATAAACACATTACAGCAACCAGAGAAAGCAATTTCTCTCTAATTCATGCTTCAACCGAGAGAAGTAATATATAACTTAATAGGATTGAATCCCACTTATAACACTGACAATATTAGACTTAACAAAGTAGATTTTTCTTTTCTCAAGCCCGATACGCATGCTCAAAAGCCTCCAGTGTCAAACCTTTCATTCACCAGAAGAAGCAAAAATTAAAAACACATACCATGTTCCTCGTTCATTCACGTAAGTCTTTTCCATGTATTCTTTTCCCAGTTTCAGGGTCGCACCAAGCGAACTTTGTATCGATCTCTTCCTATTTCGATATTGTATAACTCAATTTTACGACAAAGAGTCGTCTCCCCTTCACCAGAAAAGGCCTGTTACCCACAACTACATGGACGGCACAGGAACTAGGTGGGAACCATAATCAGTCCATCTAAAAAAGTTGATCTCTTTCTTAAATGTAGGAAGAACTACATAGAAGAGGTCCAGTTTGTGCATTATTTCATCGATTTTCCTTTCTAATTCCTGTTTGATTGATTTATTAGATCTTTTTCTCTATAACTTACATATTCATGTATGTTTTTATTTTTCTAGGCCATGTTTGACGCAACACTGAAGGATCGTAAGACCAGTTTTCACCTGGCCCCGGGTACCTCCATGTTCATTCATTGGTTGGTTGGTATGGTCTACGTGTTCTACTTTGCCTCGTTTATCCTCCTACTGAGGGAGGTCCTCCGACCCGGCGTGCTCTGGTTCTTACGTAATCTCAATGACCCAGAGTTCAACCCTATCCAGGAGGTGAGATCATTGGCTGGGAGCTTAATTCTGCCTGTACAATTGGCCCATACCCAAATACGCCATGAAGAAATGTTAGGAAATCTTAAAAATATTACTGAATACAGTTTTTAGAGCATTTCCACAAAGTGGATGCTCTTATGTTTTCATGAGAAACGGCTCCGCCGGATCCGCCGCCGCCGCCGCGACTTTAAACGTGAATATCTCTGAAACCGTTAAATATTTTCGGGTCAGACTTTGTGTGCTATCTCCTTAGGCCTGGGAAATTTGTCTGGTTTTGTTTTGATAGCCGCTGCTCACCGCTAGGTGGCGTTGTAGTCAGAGCATAGGTGAACCTTTCTGTGACGATTTCGTCTGAACGGCTTGTCCGATTTCTTTGAAATTTTATTACAATGGTCTTGAATGATAGGCAATGTGCTGAAAAGGTTTTGGTGTTGCTGGCATAACTTTTAAGGCAAGTTGTTTGCATCTCAAAAAAAAAAGTTTTTCGTGAAATGAAAATTTAGCAATTCGCTTGGAGAAATATTTAAAAACTGTTCTATTCTAGGCTGCCAAGCATAAATATAGGATTGCTGACATGATAATTCCCTTTCGGTGGGAACCAAATTGCCATTCAAATGAAAAATCTCAATTATCTGACTTAAAATCAAAACCTTCTTATGATTAATTTTTTTTCCATTGAACTCTTATGTGCCTTCTCCCTAGGGCTTTAGATTTCACCTGCTTGTTTTTCGTGGTATTTGGTCATCATTAGGTGGCACTATAGACTTGAATTCAGGTAAACATATGTAACCTGATACCTTCTAAACAACTTGTTTGATTTCCATGAAATTTGGGTATACTGATCTTGCAAGACAGGCAAAGGACTGACAAGATTCTGGTGGTGTTGGCGAAAACATGGAGGCACGTTTTTGCATCTCAAAATAAGATTTTTTTCACAAAAATGGAAATTTACTTCTTCGAATCAAGAAAAAGTAATTCTAATTTGCCTAACATGAATATAACATTCCCAGTGTTATAACTCACATCCCTTGTAAGCCAAATGGCCATTTTTCTTAATACGTGAAATTCTCAGGACTTAGTCCAATACCTACATTCCCAGGCCAGATCTGGGGATTTTGCTTCATCATGTAGCTTTGTGATATTTGTTCATCATTGGGTAGCACTGCAGACAGTAGACTTATACAGCACAATTTATTGGCTCTTCGTGAAGTTTATTATTGTGATCTTGTTAGACAGACGAAGGATTTTAAAGAATTGACCTCCCATATGGATTTCGTGACCCATCAACATAATGCTTTATTTATATTTCATAATGCATTCTTTTTTACAATTCATAATTTAATTAACATTATAGTTTAAAAATGGATTGAAAGGACGTTGGTGCTGCTAACACTGGCATAAATGTGGCAGTGGGGGTTTTTACAGCTAAATATAAATAAGTCCAGGTTAAATCAGACCCTGCTTACACACAAAAATGCTAAAATGTGGTCAGAGAAAACAATCTGCCATCAGTCTGGTGTGATACTGTATGAAGAAGTGCAAGGATTTAAGACAGCTTGAAATCAGCTAGGCCTACCTAGTGTATGCCTGTGTGATTAATCTGAAGTGGTTGACTTATTGTCAACAAAGTAAACAGAATCAGTGCTTCTTCTCTCTCCAATACTGATAATAGTAATCTGATCCTATTTGAACAGTGGTATGGTTATCCCAATAACAAGTTTAGTGTCCAGTGACTTTGAAGAGCTTGGCTTCCAGATGTCTGGAGAAGCATTCTGGCCAATTTTCAATGAGTAAAATCACAAATTATCACTTCGTTAATGCTCATTTGTTTTTTGTTCATGTGAAGATCCCCAGAATTTGCTTGAAACTTGAGAGATGAAATGGCACATACATGTATCATTGCATTTTGACAGCATAGTTATACTACTGTTAACTATGTTTAGACTGAAAAACTGGAAAGATTTTTGAAGTGGAACTTCTACATTCCTGCTATATGGCACATCTCACCTGGGACATTTTTGTATATAATTTAAGTAAAATGGTTCTGATGCATTTTGACAGAATATTTAGACTTTGAAGATAATATGGAATGACTCCTCAAATGGAACTGAATTGTCCCTGTCATCTGTGTCTCTGTCTGCCTGTTCATCTTTCTGGTCATACCACATATGCAGATAGTGATGGATCAGAAGCCTTATTAAAATGACTTCACCTGTTTTATTAAGGTTAAATGTAACATTAGCAGTAATTTTTAAAGAAGTTAAGACAGGCTCTCCAAATTCATAATACATGTGCAATTGGTGACCGACTAGAAGCCTATCCCAGTTGACTAAACCTATTTTTTCAAGGTTATACTTTATATTATGATATAACATGAAATATAGCTTGGCTTTCTAAATTAATACCACATATGCAACTGATGATGGATCCGGAGTGCATGAATGTCTGACTTTAAAAACTGTATGTTAAGTCGCATACTTTTAACTATCAACAAACACTTAAAATCTAACATTCTTATCATCAACATTGTGGTTGTTCGCGTGTGTTGCAACAGCCTCATGCTTCAACAGTAAATTAAACCATGACATATCGGCTGAACTGGTGAAACATCCACCATTTCCAAGCTCTGACATACCACGTCATTTTCAGAATATGGGTACCATGACACAGTGATAGATCACACAGCCAGTGAAGGTTCTCGATTTATGTTGAATGCCGTTGTTGCCTAAGTACTATTAGCAGCATTGCTTCAATGCATTTTGCTGTGAAGAACAGGACTTTCATAATGTGATGTTTAGCACTGTAATATCACTTGTCTTTATTGCACCATGTAAGCAACCTGTCTGTGTCTTGTGCGCTGTCCTCAGTGTTTTATAGGGTGGATGGAGGGTGTCTGGTTCCATGCTGCTTCAAAGATTTCTTCTTTGAAGTAGCAGGAACACAACTGGGCTGGGTGGTGCTTAGTTGGTTCGTCGTGATATGCTGAAATTTTGTTGAAAGCGACGTTAAATTCTATTCACTCACTCACTGTAAGCAACCTGTCTGTGTCTTGTGTGCTATTCTCAGAGTTTTATAGGGTGGATGGAGGTTATCTGTTTCCATGCTGCTTCAAAGATGTCGTCTTTGAAGTAACAGGAATGCAACTTCACTTGGCTGGGTGGTGCTTAGTTGGTTCGTTGTGATATAGCTGAAATATGGTTGAAAGCGACGTTAAATTCTATCCACTCACTATTAGCAGCATTTTACAACAACAGTTTGCTGACTTCCAGTTGTCTGCCAGTTTTATTTGCCGGCATTGTTTCAGATAGAATACAACAGCTTATTTCATACAATCAGGAATGAAAAAAAAGGTTGAAATCTTAATGTTCCAATTTTCGTAGAGATATAAAAGGGGCAATTTGAAATTTTATTTTTATTCTGATATTCAATTTTTCAATGTTGGCGGGTCTGTGAAACACAAAATTAAGTTTTGTACTGCCTTACACTGGGTTTCGCCCATTAGTAAAGAAATCCCTTCTCAGAGGCGCTACTACCAGGGATGATTCCCGATTGCTCATCCTCCATGGGTATATGCCCCACCCTCTGTCCCATTCTTAAAAAAATTGCCACACCTAATAGAGGGTGTGCCCATTTTAGGGAGATCTAAACCCTGTGAGTACCAATTTATGTGTTATATATATAATATAATAAATGCTTTATTTAATGAGGGTTACACAATCAGTCAGAGACTGTTCTCCCTTGAGGCCCTCATAACAAAAGAAAGATGTTCAAATATATTGTATCTGTAAAGCACAATTGATGATGATAATATATATGTAACATACAAATAATCAATCTCTGTTATTATTTACAAAATTATTTACAAGTTTCTTGAATGAATTCACAGACTTGGCACTGCGCACGTTTTGAGGCAGGCTATTCCATAGTGTGGCACCAGAGTAACTCAAACTTCTTTGAGTTACACATGTATTCGGGGAAATGCTCTTCTCCCGTGTTTCACACGAGCTTTCATTGACTATCAGTACAATTCAATTCAATTTTATTGTATGAAACACCTTTTGATCATGGCAGTGCACAAGAATAATAAACATGACAATTATAACCGAAGTCATCGATCAGATAATGATAATAAGCATATTGAGCATAGTACAGTTTGTTGGGAGTTCTCTCCCCTTGACCAATGAACTTATTTAAAGCCAGTCTCGGCCGTCTTACGTTTATGTTTCGCGAGACCGGCATGTACTTATTTACCTATAGAGGATGTCCATAGGGCAGGAGAATCCAGGATAATGGAGACCTGTCTGTCTTTGCTCATACTGGACAATCAACCTCACCATGTGATAGTAATTTGATTGATGTATATAAGGAAGAGTGGTGGTCAGGTGGTTTAGAGTATTCTGCATTCCACTGTTGGTGATATTATGGTGTGATATTCTGTCGATAGTGGGAGGCGACCCACATGGAGATCTCACAATAAACACTAAGTCCACTTTAATTTTAGTAGTCTGCTTTGGAACTTGTCAAAAATCAGCATTTTTCGCAGCATATATAACAAACTGAACTCTACAAAATTGACTACAAGTACTCCACGATATTGATCATATATTATGCTTGAAGGAACGTTGTAATTATCTTCATATAAAAATCCATACTATTAGTTTCGCGTACAGGAACTCATTTTCATTGGATGACTTCATAATGTATTGGTGTCCAAGCAAACAAGGTCATTGAGGCCGTATAACGTAATAACAGGTGGTCCATGAGTGTGTCACTTATATCACATGACCCATTCAAATTATCGAATCTCAAATCACACACACCTCGAAGACAATTTACAGTGTTAGTTTAACATTTGTCCGAGGGAACACCAATAAATTATAACATCACGCTATGCAATCGGGCCCCAGTACATAAAACAACTATCGTGGAGTTTTATATGAAAGTATTACAATGTTATTCAAGTGTTATATTTTATCCATACCACAGAGTAATTATAGTTATTTTGTAGTTCAGTTTGTTATACACACTGTAAAATAGAAAATTTATGTGGAGCTAACTTGTTTTTTGACAAGCTCCAAAGTAGGTGACTAATTGAATGAACAGACTTCAGTATCTGTGCTATACCAAGGTAATGTTATCCAATAAATATTGGAATAATTGGCTCTAGCTTGTGCTCATGAACTAATAGATGTGTTTATTTGTATGTTTCAGATGATACATTTACCAGTGTACAGACATGTGAGAAGATTTGTCGCCTCAGTGGTATGTGTGCTAGTTTAGTAGTGAATAGTGGGTGCATATAAAAAAATAACAATGATATCAGTGGATCTAGAATATTACCCTCCACCCTCAGGTTTTGACATGAGAAGATATCCGATGAGAAATTTATCAATTGCCTTCTTCCCTTTCCACTGTGTGCTATTGTATCCTTTATTAGAGGTATCAGATTTTCCCATTCCATCTCCTTGACCGTCTTCCTCAAGCAGGGCTAGTCCTTCCAAAGAGCCTTTGCTTATACTTTATGATATTTCTTGCCTTTGTCAACATTGAATGATACACATATAATGGCATGGATATATTAATGAAATGCTGTTTTACACTTAATTTCCTTACACTTCATTGAGCAAGTCAATCTTACAGATACCTGAAGAGTTGAGTCTCCTAATCTATCATTCTAATGTAGCATGAGGGGGCTTAACTGAACTGCATTAGTACTTGTCATGCGGAGCATTCTATTCATGCCACAAATCATAATATGATTCGTGGCATGAATAGATTATATCGTCAGTGTATGGCTTGGGATGTATAATTGGAGGGGAAATATGTCACAGTTTTACACCTTGCTGCAAAAAAGGGACATCTTCTCAAGACAAGATAAGTCCAACCACGGAGCTCTACTGCATACCTGGTCATCCCAAGCCATACACTGACGATATAATTTGGAAGATCCGTATAATAGTTGGACAGTGTTGTCTCAATGTTTAGTACCATTAATAGATGCTACCATATCTGGCATGTGTTTGTGTGTTTCAGATAATATTTGGGAGTACAGTATTACTGATGTTATGGTTACCAGTGAGGGTGATCAAGAAGACGTTACCTACGTTCCTACCATACAATGTCCTCTTGTCCAGGTACTCATACCTTATTGATATCACTGTGTTCATCCAGGGTGATGGTAGATCTGCTGTTCTGTTGAAAAGTTGGAATCCAATAGTGCCTTCCTCGTCCTTATAACCCAATAGTGCCTTCCTCATCCTGATAACCCAATAGTTCCTTCCTTGTCCTGATAAACCAATAGTGTCTTAGTACCTTCTTCATCTTGATAGTCCAATAGTGCCTCCCTAAACCTGATAACCCAATAGTGCCTTCCTTATCCTGATAACCAAGTAGTGCCTTAGTGCCTTCCTTGTCCTGATAACCCAATAGTGCCTTAGCACCTGTCCTGCCCAGTAACCCAATAGTGCCTTCATCTTCCTGATAACCCAATAGTGCCTTAGTGCTTTTCTTGTCCTGATAACCCAATAGTGCCTTAGCACCTTCCTTGTCCGACAACCCAATAGTGCCTTCCTCGTCCTGATAACCCAATAGTGTCATCCTTGTCCTGATAACTCAATAGTGCTTTTTTCGTCCTGATAACCCAATAGTGTCTTCCTTGTCCTGATAACCCAGTAGTGCTTTCCTCCTTCTGATAACCCAATAATGCCTTCCTCTTCCTGATAACCCAATAGTCTCTTCCTTGTTCTGATAACCCAATAGTGCTCTCCTCCTCCTGATAACCCAATAGTGCCTTCCAGTAGTGCTTTCCTCCTGATAACACATCAGTGCCTTTCTCATCCTGATAACCCAATAGTGACTTGCTCAGCTATCTCAACTTCAGGTGTCAAGTGATGACAACCCCTCAGTGATTAGGATATATTTTGACTTGACACCGATATTACACACTTGCTTTGGCGAAAATGTTGTGGATTAACAGCTGACTTCCTAGTCCATGGGCATATTTATCGCAAATCCCTTGAAAATTATTTGAAAATAAAACCATGAAGCCTCTACAGAAGTTGCATAATTGTTTGATTTGTATGTATGCCTTCAATATGAAATATGTCTTACGTACCTGCATGTGTATCAGTTAACACACTGATTGAAGATGTTTCTGTTGTTTCATCTTGTCTATATTTTCACTGTGTATAGGTATAGTCAGTTCACCTACCCACCAACTCAAACAAAGCATCTTGGGTGTATAATAAGAAATTATTCTGGGTTTTTCAATAGGATTTTATGCTAGATATAATGAGCTGATAAAACAGTTTCATTTATTTCCTATGTATTGAAGGTTAAGCTTTGTGTTTCGGGAAGAATTATACAAAATTAAGAAATTCTTGCTGTGTACATAATAATTTAATGGCCCAGATGTGATGCCGAAAATGTTTGACCGGTTTTATATGGTTGCTCTGTCTAAACTAATAATACTGAATCATACTGTTTTCTATTTTAGTGATGCCCCGGTCAGTGAACTCTCGCTGGAGTTACTCCTCTTGCAGGTTGTTCTCCCGGCTCTGCTAGAACAAGGTCACACTCGTATGTGGTTAAAGGGTCTGGTCCGGGGATGGACAGTAGGTGTAGCCTGGCTTCTCAGTCTCCGCTCCTATCTCGTTGGGGATATAACGGTTAACCCTGATGAGGTAGGTGATCTCATCTCATGTATGGTCTCTTCCTATCTCCTATCCTATCTCTCCAAAATTATTTGCGTTGGTATTTTAAACTGTTGGTATGTATGATATTCCAATGGAATTTATCAACCAAACATTTCTGTGTTAGTCTGTGTATTGTAATCACCTCTATGACTCATTCGGATGGCATTGATATCTTGTAATTAAATGATTTATTTGCAAAAACATACTACAGTCACAAATTCCAATTGTGGATCACTGTCTCAAATATCCCTTAATATCTGTAAAGTTCAACCATCTACAACCCCTCTACAACTCGACAAGTGAAATTTTCAAGCTAGACATTTGCAGACATGTCACATGTGTATATTTCAGGAGGATGTCATTCAAGGAGATCAGCCACCCCCTCCCCAACCACCTGCAGCAAATGTTAACAATGTGCCCCCAGCAGCTCCACAGCCTGCCCAGGCGGGTCTAGGCGCCGCCCACCAGGCTATGCTACAAGGGGGAGGGCCTACAGGATTTCAACCTTACAAGAGACCTAGCTTCTTCACATTTAGGGTGAGCACTTCCGAATAGTTTGATTTCATCGACCAACTTCCATTTTTGTGTGGTCTTGTTCATCTTATTGTAAACACATACATGATTGGTAAGTATCACAGTTCAAAAGTCAACAATAGTATAGATCAAATTAATGACAGACAATTTTCTATTAAAATTTTCAACTTCAGTTTACACTGTTAAAGTCGTATTCTGCTTTGTAATGCTGGACCCATGTGTGATTACTGGGTGTAAATAGAATAGGACCCCAGCTCCCTAGACAGCTTGTCGTAAGAGGCAACTAACTTGGGGAAATCACAAGCTAACCTCCGGACTCTTAAATGATATATAACTGAAACTAACATTTAAATTTCACTTACTCTCTTGTGATGATGGACTATTTAAAAACGGTGCCCAGTGTTGACAACTGCAGTAAATTGATGGCTTTGCTCCAGTTTTTGTTGCCATTTACATATTTAACCCAGAATTTGTCTTGACCAACACAATAATCTAAGCCAATGCAAATTTCACTGATTGCTTATGGAATACAAAGATGACTTGCAGAAAATATTAACATTCTTATATCTCTTCATTTCAGGTTGTTCTACTGATTGTCCTGATGTCAGTAACTTTGTTTGGGGGCAGTTTAGTATCTCTGGTCTTACCAGGTAAGATATGAGGGTAATTTAGTATTTGATTCCCAAATGGTAAACCTGTTTCAATTATGCCATTCAATCTCCGTCAGGAAGATGATACAACGTAGAAAACGGAAGTTAAAAACTAAAAGTTAGCTCCCCTAGCGGAGAGTTGTCCGCCCCTAGGAGAGCTCTCCCATCCAATTCCAGCAGCATTACTATATAGGCTCTGCTCAAACCATACTCGTCCTCTATTCTCTGTTGTACCTCGACCAGTACACATCAAGGAAGTGTTTATACAACCTGGGTTGTTGTTGTAACGACCCGCAGTATCCTTATCGGTTTTGAATTGTGTTATTTCTTGTCGGAAATTCTTTCATTATTGTCGGAAATTCTTTCATTAGTTATGTCTGAGATTCCGATATCTAATGCATGTAATTCGTGTGTGAAATGTTGGTCCAGTTTGGACGCCCACACGGTTTGTTTTTCTTGTAAAGAGTTGTGTTATCGGCGAAGTGCGCCGAGTGTGTATTATGGACCCGTTAGCGTGGGGAAATTTCGCCCAGGCTAGACGGGCTTACCTTTGCAGGCGTCTGGCGACCCGTCCCTTTCGGAAGTCGACAGACGCCTGTTGGGAATTGCTTGTAAATGACATGAAAGCTAACGAAGATATCGTTGCAATATATAAATGTTTCCCATGGTCTTAGTAATCAGAACTCGCCCGCCTCTGTAAATATTCCGGCGGGACGGTTCTACGTCTAGTTAAATCACAGATTTTAGACAGCCTACATGTACGGGTTTGGCTATGTATGCAGACAAACCGGTTCCTTTGTCTACTTCGACAAAGACTTCTCTAAACCTGCCGTGCCTGAGCAATCCATTGTTCTCGTCGGACAAAAGAATGCAGTGGGTTCGCATATTATCTCGACCTCTTCATTGTCTTTTGGTTTTCACACTCCGTTACCTCTAGACGGAATAAACGTCGTGTCGGTTTCTCCTTTGCGGGTTAAATCATAACGCAGTTTTAAATCCGTTTCTCGTTTTATGTGGGTCGTTTGGACCTACCATTGAGTGTCAAAATTGCTGTCTTGCGGTTTCGTCTATCGATGAATCAGCGATTCTATAATAGTGGAAATGACATGTTACGGGACTTCAATTTTAGGATTGAGTTGGCATGGATTGAGACAGGTTGATTTGGTAACAGATAGAAACATTGTTTATAAATGTTTGATATTTCAACCAATTTCCATCATTAAATATCCAATCTGTCGGCGATTATTGCTAATTAAAATAGTGCATACTGCTTACGAAATCGGTGAGAATTAGACCGGGAATTCTAGTTCTATTTTTCGGCCTTCCCGTTCTCCGGTATACCGTTCTCGTACTTCGACTCGACGTTCTCCTACACCACCACGCCGTTTGCCACGTCTTTCGGTCTCGCCTTCTTATATAGGTCACCACGTTCGTCAGTCGCAGACTCCGTTTCTTATCATGCGGTTGTCCACGATTTGTCAACCTCTCGCTGAAGTTATATCATTCGTTCGCCCATTCCGGTCTCGTCGAGTTCATCTGTTGATTCCTTTTCTTCAGTGTAAAGTTAGGAACATACGTCAATGATGGTTTTTCGGATAAATTGGATGCGCTTTTAGCGTTGGTGCCGGATATGCCGTCTGCTTCGAATAATCGTCTTCCTTGTATTAAATGTCAGACAAAAGAATGCTCCCTCGCCGTATGTTATCTCACCTATGTCATTTTTGTCAATGGTTCAATGGTGATTAAATTAATATTTTGAGGATAGTTTTCTTTCACATTCCTGTCTTGTTTCAAAATTTTGTCTGGGCAAATTTTTAGACTTCACATGGTCTGTTTTTCCATCTGCCATGTGTTTATTGTCTTCAGACGTGCGTCGCGAAATTAATGGCTATTGTCGGAGTTTTTCAAAGTTCCTATATCTTGAAATTATTGCCCGACGATATTTTCTAAAGTCAATATGAATCTCGGGCTTATCTGATAACACAGTCCTGCGTGATGGAGACAATGTGTATTCAATAACACGTCTCCACACGAACAATGAGTTCGGCCCGCTGTGTTTGTTGTGGGATTTTACGGGCTCTCGCGACCTCGTTTTATTATTGCTCAATTTGTGACAGATTTGTATTTAGTCCCGGCATTTCTGTAAGTTTGCCTTTTAGTGCTGAGCTTGAAGGCCGATTGTGATCTCTACAATAAACGAACGGGTTTTGTTTCGTTAATTCATGAATTTTATGCATTGAGTTTGTGTATATCTCAAGTAGGGTTGTAAATAGTCTCCTCATCGGCGGGGGTTTTTCGTTTCTTCCCGCCGGAGAGATCTGATACTTTATTTGCAGCCGTCAATTTTCATGTTGTTGTTGTTACTTCTGTTCGGACTTGCAGTTTTGGTAGGTTCACCTTCATACATTCAGTTCCTTGGTCCTACCAAAATGTAATCTCTTGTTATATCAAGTATTATTACGTTGATTTTGATATCCTGTATTCAAGAGAGACTTTACAGAGGTTTTATGTCTTTCATGCTGACATGAATATGAAGAATGATTGTTGCATTTGTGTTACGTAACCACACTCAACCCTATTTACTTCGACCCTGTGTCGCATCTTAATGAGCTTCTTTACTGATCTCTTTATGTAATTAAGGGTGTGTCGAACAACAATGAGATCACGTGCTGGTTTACGTGAGTGAGTAAACCTATTCACCCACTTACCCTTGTTTATTGTGAAAGTGTGATATTCTTGAAACACAATTTTGTCTGATTATTACATTGTGAATTGTTTTGTTTCACACCAAGTTGATCCCATCTGTATACTGTATTACGCTTATAATTCAGATGGAGTTATGCACTAATTTTAATTTCTTCCCTATGAGAAAATTTAAAATTACTAGCGTGAGTGGGAAGGTATTGGCCGGCCAAGGATCAAGCCTAATGACACGTAAGTCGTGAAGTCTTCTATGGTTTCTTTCTACCAAGTATGTATTACCGGTACAGTCTACTAGAGCATCAAACTGTCTTTTAGTAATGTTCTTACTGTTCTTCTTCTCGACAAATTGTTCGTGTTAGGCCATTTCAAATTCTAAATTTTTGAATAACCTCACTTTCCTGCCGGCGAGAGACTTAAATGTATTTCCTCTCTTTGGGAATTTAAAATTCTTTAAGGATCTTTCTTGGTTACCTGCAAAATCTTTGTTCTGGATGTCGGTTGTGTGACTATTTGGTTATTAATAGTAACATTGTTGTAAATGTTTTATATTCTCTCCATATAAATCTCCAGTACTGAATTTCATGTACAGGAGACAAATTACATCGGGAGAGGTCATAATGTAACCATGTTCATTGACACATTATTCATGTTCACTGACACAAAGATCCATAATCCCATTTATCTCATTGAGCTTACATTTGGTGATTAACGCTACAAACATTTAATATGTTCATCTCTACTGCGTTTAAAGAGAAGGAAAATTATTACAATCGACTTCGGGGTTACTGTTTGCAACGCCCTTCTGTTACGTCGTGTACTTTTATAAGTTTGTATCCTGCTCCATGATGAGCATGTATATACATTAAGTTGTTGTGAATGAGGAAATCACTACGTTGTTTATCATATACAACGTTTCTCGCATTTTTCACATTACGCTTTCCTATTACACCTTGACGACATGTTCATTACGTCGTCATGTGTCTCTCATACACCTGTGCGTCATTCTATTACATCGGTTAGACGTTTCCGGTACGCCATAACGCCGTTTGTCACGTCATTTCTTCATTTGCGAGATGCATATTGTATATCCATTCATCGGCACTTCCTTTGATTCTCCATCGTCGGTCGTCGGTGGGAGGGGAAGTCCGTTCGTTTGGCGTCAACTTTCCACTTGTATCAATTCCTCTCGGGTTTTTCACATTGTGATTTACTTAGGTTCGTCGTTACTTTACGAAGAGAATTCTGTCCAGATCTTGTTGTTTCCAGTCTGGAGTTCAGAATATCAAAATTGTATTGGAATCCGCAGTATTTGGTCAAATACTGTTATATGGAATATTTAGGTCTTTGGATTATGGACGTGGATATTCTCTGAGGACGACGGCGGGATTGTGAATGACGGACTAGTCGCCTTTAATTGAATTCAGCACAGTGTTGTATTAACACAGAACCATGTTAACTTAACACACAAACATTATGTTGAGATCCATTTACCTTAGGATTGTGCTTAAACAACACAATGTTTTCGTGGTGTACTTGGACAGTTTTTCCGGCTTTCTCCATCAAGTACTTTATTCCTGTATAGTCCGTTACACCAATGGTTTGACTTTGACATTATGGTTCTGTCATCAACCTTAAGGTTGTTTCTTATGTAGGACCTTACTCACTACGTTCGTTTTTCGGGTTCGGTCTCTACAGCGGATTTATTTGTCCTGGTGCCGAGGACGTGATACCGTTCCCGACTCTATTTCCCTCGTAATTGACTTCCTCCTTCACCTTCACCAGGATAGGGAGTTTCATATTAGCACCATGGAAGGCTATCGATCTGCTCTGGCATGAATTGAATAGGGTGTTACGTCTTACCTTGGGTTCCGACATTAGCCTTAACGATAATATCTCTGCTCTTATTCACGCCTTCGCATTACAGTCGCGTTGTACTCGCCAACTGTTGCCGAAATGGGATATCGGTGTGGTTCTGTGTGCTCTGATTATACCACCTTTTGAACCCTTAGAGTCCGCGTCTATAAAAGCTGTGTCTTATAAGACGGTCGTCGTGGCGGCGTTTGCTTTGGCGTCCAGACTGTCTGTACTTCATGCTCTTGAAAGATCTTCTATGACCTGGACAGCGGATCGGTCTTGCATTTCTTTTCGGCCCATTCCTGAATTTATCGCCAAAAAATGAGTCTGTTCGTTCAGGTCCGTGCGCTCAACGTCGTACTCCATTCCTGCATTGTCAGACTTTGTACATGGCCTCCAGGACGATCTTCTGCTATGTCCTGTTCGAGCCATCCGCCACTATCTTACTCGTTCCGATCCGTTCGCGGCACTCGGCTACGGTTATTTTGTCCCTTCGCCTGTCAGCAAGGCTTGATATTTAAAAGCCGCGTAGTTGAAGAAGACCATACAATAGTCTTATCAATTGGCAGAAGGTAGATATACCATTGACGCCCCACTACTGTCTTCTGCTTCTTCTA
>JAVTVY010052091.1:0-26416 GCA_036873755.1 Hanleya hanleyi | reverse complement strand
CTGACTTCTGTGATTTTCCATTCTGAAAAAATAAATATCAGAAGAAAAATTACATTGTGAAAGATTTTGTTAAAAAGCAGGAAAGAAGCAATCAGAGATTGCTTAATTGTATGCCCCCTATTTCGCTTTAGTCCGACACTGCCCCACCATTGTTCTGTTCTGTATTGGTCGGTGGAGACCTAATTTGGATAATTATAAAAATTCTGTTTCAGTCATTTTTTTCGAGATGTCTCGCATAATACATATTCCAAGTATCAAGTCGATCGACCAACAAGTGATAATACAATGTTTTGATGGAAGATGGTCGCCGGGGCTTTCACCAAATCCGAAAATGTGACCTGGTTACGAGACCTACATTCCTTGGGAGTATATTATGGTGAAATTATGAAGTGATCAGTGAACTTTGAATTTGGCACCCAATTCACCCTTTTTGAAACAATTTCATACTTCAGGACCTATGTGGTCTGCTTTGGAATGTAGAATAACATATATACGGTAAGTTCCCTAAGTATTCGCGACCCTAAGTAAATTCGAAAATGGGCATTATTCGCCAAGTCACGGGACACTGTTCCTAAGTAATCGAAAACGGCTCATTCGCGAAAAACCGCGGTCCTAACTATTCGAAAATCCCCCATTTATCGTGGTCGCGATATTGATAATATTATGTAGTTGTGCGATGGAAAATCTTCCAGATCAACAAGTTTCCTTAGAATTGGTATTTGATAAACCTTGCAAACTTTTTGAGCATTTTGAACATAACCAATTGTAACAACTAAGTTGATTTTCATTATGTCTCAAACGAAATGTATCCAATGTTTAAACCGCGATTTCTCATGGTCATTAAATTGGGAATATTGCCGGTTTACGGGGACGTGCGATATTAAACATTGCCGATTGAAGAGAGCATACATTCGATATTATACTGAAAATATCAAAATGAAGAACTGGAAGTTAGGTTTCATTTGGTCTTAAAAAAATATAATGCTGAAGTTTGACCGGACATTTGAACCACAGATTTTCTTAGTCGCGGGGTACAGATTTACGATCAACCCCAACCCCAAGTTGCATTAATTTTGGCGACTGTATGCCATGTGCGCCTCACCCTAAAACCAGAAACGCGCCTGTTTGGGTCCGACTTCGGATTTTTTTTCCCGAAGACACGAATGTTGAGATTCCCAGCTATGATACTGTACAGACAAAAATAATTTAGAAACTTATCATTTCCAACGAACGCGGCGATTCAGAATATTTTACGGCCGTGGAATTCGCGGTGATGCATATACCGAAAGAAGTTTGCGCTCTTGTATTCAACTTTTCCGGTTGGGTCCTTAAAAGTTTGTAAAAGTGCATAATTTTTATATTGAAAATTAAAGGCATTGAAAGTCATTGAAAACTAGAATGTTTGAGTGAGTTTTTTTACACTATTAGTGAAGATGTTACGGTACTTCTGACTTGATTATTGACACAAAAGTTGAATGTCGGAAGGGACGTTTACGTAAGATAAGCCGAGATCTTAAACGGTAATTTGATAGCAACTGAAGCGGAGGTCGGAATAGTGGGTTGAGCAGGCCTTCAACTGGTCCCCAGTGGAAATATAGGACAAAATATAGGACTTTTTTCTTAAAAATACAGGACAGATATAGGACATTTTACTGAAATTATAGGACAAATATAGGACAATCTGCAACTTGGCATTAGTTGCACATTAGCAGATTACCTACCTGAAAGAAACAAAGAAGTGTGCTTCAAGCCATTCTCTGATAACCCACCATGTTTATCATGAAAGACTTCGTACAGTCAGCATCGTCTGAGGATGCCATGGTGGGAAATCAGAGCAAGGCTGTGTGACAAGCGAAGCCAACAAACACCTGGAAATATACTCATGAAACCAAGTACAGGGGTTATTCTAGCCCTATTTTTAATCGTCGTAATCCTGATTAAAAATTCTCAAAAATGGAGTTTTGGGCAAATTTTCAAATTGAAAAATTCAGTTTTTTTTTCATTCTGATATTTGGCGTGCGAAAAAATATTAAGTTCCTCCTCATATTTACTTGTCAGTGTGGGTATGTCATTGCTGCGTTTACTCTCGACAAATACAGTTTTCTTTGACACAGTTTAACCCTGGTGTTGTTGTTCACAATCGCTACATGCATCTGGGAAAGCCGACCGATCTCTCTTAGGCACTCGTTGATTGGACCACTGTTGGTGTCCTATCTGTTACGGCCTAACATGATACAAAATCTTTTGAAAAGTAATTAAACGCAAAACAGTTCTGCTGGTAAATGAAATAATTATATAATTTCTGCGTTTATCATGAAGGGCCAGCCACAGTAGTTGGAATAATATTAGAATACTGATGCTATTGCATTATTTCATAGCTACCTTTCTCTGTTCTACCTTTATGGAAATTTAGGTATGTCTTGTATGTCGGAATGTCTTGTTAACAAAGAATTTTAACACGATTCTCCCCCCCCCCCTTCCCAAATTTTTTTTTTTGACTGTTTTTTTTAGGGGGAGGGGAGGGTGGGGAGCTTAGCATGTCCTTTTGTTGCAAGTTCCTCTGTCCAACACTCTTCTGAGTTGCATAATAAAACAACACTGGTGGTGCATGCTAGTCAAACCCAAAGAATGGAGAAATAAAGAACATACAATTCAGCAGCTTCAGTACCTATTCTTTAGTTATTTTAGTGTGCATCATAATTACAATATCGATGAATAACTTGAATATAATGTTTCTTGAAACTTTTACCTATGAACAAGTCTGAAATATTGAGTTTCATATCTTTTACTATGAAAAAGTCTGAAATATTGAGTTTATAGAGATAAATTGCGCGCCATTGGCGCGCGAAAAAATTGAGTTTATCTCTTTTCGAAAATTGAGCATATTATAAATTTTGGGCTAGAATAACCCCTGTCCCTGAAGTAATTTAATAATTTGAAAGAGACTCAGGGCAAAAATATAGGAAATATAGGACATTTTTCAGAAATATAGGAAAATATAGGACAACTAAAAAAATATAGGACATATAGGACATAATTGAAGGCCTGGTTGAGATTAAAAGTTAAAAAAATAAAAAGATGGAATAAACTAATAGGTTTTCTGCCTACTTATTCTCTAAATTATATTGTCTGAAATGTGAATTAATTTTGCTGCACCCATGAGGGAGGTAATATTAGATAAAAACACGGTTGTACATTTGGCTGTTTCGTCATCATCATATATCGATCTGTCTTTCGTCAGAATACATTTACATCTGAAACAGATTGAACCAATTTTTATTTTTCATGTGAGTCGTGATCTCACTGTTACGAAGGCATAATATATTGAGGTTGTTGCAACTCCGTATGGCGGGAAAATGTACAACCAACACGTGGCATGTTGAAACTTTCATTCTTCCATGTCTACAGACCCCACCTTATTCTATGAAAGTATTTTCATACATTTGTTAATGAAGGATCGAAGGGATAACAGTGAATTGTTAGAATGGGCAAGCAATTCATGTCTTTCGTTTAGCCGCTATTCATGTCAGGATGAGCTCGTCCCAGCTGGGAAGATTGCATGTCGTCTCAAACGAGTTGGCCCTGATATGGGTCTCAGTCGAGTTGGCCCTGATATGGGTCTTCAGATACTGTCGGGCGCTTGCTTAATTTGCTGTTCGTTTCATTGACATAAACAGTTTGAAAAGCCCTTCCATAATATTTCCCTATGAAGAGCAATCAAGAAATTATTAGGTTTGATTCTCAATCTGAAAATGACGTAATCTGTGTTTCTTCATTAGATCGTTATATATTTTCACGTAAACATCATTGGCGTCACTGGGATAGTTGTACCTAGTCTTCTTGGCTGTGAAAAGAGTTCAAGCATGTCCTGAAGAGAAAATAAAGAAAATATCAGAATGTCTAAGTGACAGAATATGCCCTTGTCCCGTATGTACTAATACAATGATATACGCGAATTTGTGATTTTAAATTGGCCGGGCGTCCGATGAAACTAATCTCTTCATTGTCAGCCGATCATTGCAGTCAATTATTCGAACCTAATTTAATGGTTGAAGAGCAGAAAGAATGCTTTATTTATCCTTTGATCAATTGCGAATTATTGCCTGACAAATCTAAACGCACAACAAACATTTCCCGGATTTTGCTTCGGGGTTTCCCCTCGACCACACGTGTTCGTACCACTGAACTTCGCCGAAGTATATTAGGCTTCATTCTACACACAAAGTATAGTGAATGTCTCGTGGTTGTCGACCTTATATCATTTAAGAGTGCTGTCTGGGGTAAATATCACCAAATTAAAGAAACAACACAGTCGACGTATTGTGACCTTTCATTGTCGAACGGTATGGGCATTTAATATGGGGACTCTAGTTTACGAAAACGTCCGTTTTTCTGAACTGACCTGCACAAACTATTCGCAAGTGGTCAGTTTTTCACGACTGCGATATTCACTTCCGGTCACGAATACTTAGGGAACTTGCCATATAGCCACTTTCCCCGTCCAAATCAGTTAATTGAAAATAGGATGATTTTTTCATGTTTGTCCACACAATATTAACCAAGATATTGCACGGACAAGAAACCCGGACGGACAGACGGACAAAGCGCTTTACTTTGCACAACTACAAGGCACTGACCACACATCATGCAAATTTCAGGCTTGTCCATACTGAGATCCAGCCTGGACAAATATATACCAAGGTTTAACTCTTGAAAATATAACCGAAACGCAGAAAAACTTCACGCTGCACAACTATGGGGCATTGACCACATATCATGCAAATTTCATAATTGTCCATACAATATTAGCCAAGCTCCAGCCCGGACAAGTCCCAATTCACAGAGATTTTAGGAACAAAGGGCCATAACTCTTGAAAATATCAGCCAAACGCAGAGAAACTTTACGCTGCACAACTATGGGGCACTGCCCACATATCATGCAAATTTCATACCTGTCGATACAATATTAACCAAGATCCAGCCCGGACAAGTCCCATTCACGGAGATTTCAGGAAAGAAGGGCCATAACTCTTGAAAATTAAACCGAAACTCGGAAAAAACTCTACGCTGCACAACTACGAGGCACTGGCCACATTTCATGCACATTTCAATCCTGTCCATCAAATATTAACCCAGATAATGCGCGGACAAGAAATTCAGACGAACAGACAGACAAAGCGATCGCTATATGCCCCCCTCTAATTAGAGGCAGTGGGGGGGGGGGGGCATAACTAAAGCATGCTAAACTGATGAAGGATTTCTTGGTGAAGATGCATGTGACATGAAGAATTTCTTAGTGAAAATATACAGAAACGAGAGATCCTGAAGGATCTTGGCGCCCACCATTGTCCGATAATTGTAAGCTAATGACAAGAGGATCTTTTTGTCCCTTGTTACTACGACGATTGAGTTGTAATTTTGTTTACAGAATTTCGAATCTGAGCGAAAAAGGGACACTGGAAAACATCAAGATATAATCTTTCTAAGTTTCACGAGTTTCAAGATTTCTAGAAACTGTACTTATGTCGGTTGTTATAGTACAAGAGAAATGAGCAAAGTTAGTATAAAAGTGAATGTACATGTACGGAGGATCCTTCGTCTTCATTTTGTAGTATTTTTTTTTTTTTTTTGCACGTGTCATCATTGGGTACTGGAAGCGAAGAAAAATCTCTTTGACACTTTGGCATACTTAAGATTTTATAATTAGGAACGAATGCTAATTCTGTTCGGTTTACTGGACTAGTTTGAGATATCTCTTTTAAGATACCATGCTCGAAAATAGTAAGATGGTACAATACTTAATACTGAAGGGATCCGGTCCGCGCAGTACTGTTGAAACTTCGAATTTGAAAGTGTCTTAATCCTGATTATCTCCCTTGGATCGAAACATGCAGTAGTCTACAGTTGTCGAGTTGTGACATTGTGTCAGAAGAGTGACGTCCCTTCATGTAGCTGACCCGCCGGCAGATGAAAGGGTGGGGCAATTCACTTGCAACTGCATGGACTAAAGAAAACTGATTTAAAATTTGAAGAAATACATTTTAATTCCCAATTATTTGAACTCCTTGATATGGAAGGTGAAGATATGGATATTCTCTATAGTCAATATATAGAATATGCCCCACCGTTTGATCCGTCGACTCTTGTGATGCAACAACTGTCACAACTCGGGAATACCGTATTAATTGGATTTTCGAATCGGAAAGGCATCTTGCACAACTAGGCCCCATGTGGGATCTTGCACAAGTGGGCGACAAGGGGAATCTGTGTACCAAATTTGAGGAAGATCCATGCAGTACTTCTTGAGAAATCACGATAAAGTTTCATTGGGAAATCCAAGATGGGCGCCTGGTGGCCATACTGGATTTTCGAATCCGACCAGAAAAGGTATCTTGCACAACTAGGCGACACGGGGAACCTGTGTACCAAATTTGACAAAGATCCATGTAGTAGTTCCTGAGAAATCGCAGTAGGCCTGATGGACATATTGGATTTTGGAATCGGACCAGAAAAGGTATGTTGCACAAGCTAATGGGCAACCTGTCTACCAAATTTGAGAAAGATCCAGGCAGTACTTCCTGAGAAATCACTATAACAAAGTTTCATGGGGAAATCTCAGATGGCTGCCTGGTGGGCATATTGGATTTTCAATTGAACCGAAAAAGGTATCTTGCACAACTAGATCATAAGGTGAACCTGTGTACCAAATTTGAGAAAGAGCCATGCAGTACTTCCTGAGAAATTGCGGTAACAAGGTTTCATGGGGAAATCCAAGATGGCTGCCTGGTGGCCATATTGGATTTTCGAATCGGACCAGAAAGGGTTTCTTGCACAACTAGACCCCAAGGGGAACATGTGTACCAAATTTGAAAAAGATCCATGCAGTAGTTCCTGAGAAATCGCGGTGACAAGGTTTCATGGGGAAATCCAAGATGGTTGCCTGGTGGCCATATTGGATTTTCGAATCGGGACCAGAAAAGGTTTCTTGCACAACTAGACCCCTAGGGGAACCTGTGTATCAAATTTGAAAAAGATTCATGCAGTAGTTCCTGAGAAATCGCGGTAACAAGGTATCATAGGGAAATCCAAGATGGCTGCCTGGTGGCCATATTGGATTTTCGAATCGGACCAGAAAGGGTTTCTTGCACAACTAGATCATAAGGTGAACCTGTGTACCAAATTTGAGAAAGATCCATGCAGTACTTCCTGAGAAATCGCGGTAACAAGGTTTCATGGGGAAATCCAAGATGGCTGCCTGGTGGCCATATTGGATTTTCGAATCGGACCAGAAAAGGTTTCTTGCACAACTAGACCCCAAGGGGAACCTGTGTACCAAATTTGAAAAAGATCCATGCAGTAGTTCCTGAGAAATCGCGGTAACAAGGTTTCATGGGGAAATCCAAGATGGCTGCCTGGTGGCCATATTGGATTTTCGAATCGGACCAGAAAGGGTTTCTTGCACAACTAGATCATAAGGTGAACCTGTGTACCAAATTTGAGAAAGATCCATGCAGTACTTCCTGAGAAATCGCGGTAACAAGGTTTCCTGGGGAAATCCAAGATGGCTGCCTGGTGGCCATATTGGATTTTCGAATCGGACCAGAAAGGGTTTCTTGCACAACTAGACCCCAAGGGGAACCTGTGTACCAAATTTGAAAAAGATCCATGCAGTAGTTCCTGAGAAATCGCGGTAACAAGAATTGTTTACGGACGGACGGACTGACGACGGACGGACGGACGACGGACCACGGACGAAAAGTGATTTGAACAGCCCACCATCTGGTGATGGTGGGCTAAAAAAGAGAATTTTGTTACAGAAATATAGAACAGAGAATTTCCTAGTGAGAGAATGAAACATAATTTCTCATTGAAATATAGAACAAAATTTCCTAGTGGAAATATGAAACAGAATGTCTTAGTGAAACATGGAACGTATAATTTCTTACCGGAAATAAGGAATAGAGAAATTGGTAGTGAAAATATTGCACTGAGAATTTCTTAGTGAAACTAAGGAATAAAGAATTTTATAGGGAAAATATGGAACATCAAATTTCTCCGGGAAAATATGAAATTTAGAGAATTCCTTTATAGTGAGATACATGTAAGAAACTCAGTGAAAATATGGAACAGCAAATTTTCAGTGAAAATATGGAACAGAAAATTTTGAAGTGAAGATAGGAACAGAATTTCTTTGTGATGATATGGAACAGAGTATTTCTTAGTCAACATATGGAACACCGGATTTCCTTAGTGAACATACGGAAGAGAATTTCTTTAGTGGAAATATGGAACAGAGAATTTCTTAGTGAATATATGGAACAGAAAATTGGAACAGTGAGTCTGTGTTGAAATAACCACATTTTTCTGAATTTTTCTAGATTTTTTTTTTAATTTGACATCCTCCTCCCCCCCACTCACAATATCTCCTCTTTACTTTGCAAGGTGAGATAAAAATATGCATAGAGACAAACAAAGCAGAATAAACAGGAGATTGATTTAATCAAAACCCCTCGGCTTTCCCCAAGTGATTGTGACCCATGTGTAGTGTGAATTGGGGAAGAGATAGTTCTATGTGGGATGATCAAGATATACCAGTAGTTGGCTACATTCAGGCATATAGGACAGAAATAGAAAAATTATATATCTGTAAAGGGGCATAACTCTGTAAAATATGGGTCGAGGGGAGCCACTTTCGATAGGCGTCTGACTTAGCACTCTGTAAAATAAGAACCGAGACGAATAAGCTGTACCGAACATGGATCTGCAGATTTAACTTGTACATTCAGCTACAGATAACAAAATTGCAGATTATTACATCCGAAAGGGGCATAACTCCATAAGCCGAGGCAAGTAATCCTGTAGTCAACATATGGAACACCGGATTTGCTTAGTGAACATACGGAAGAGAATTTCTTTAGTGGAAATATGGAACAGAGACTTTCTTAGTGAATATATGGAACAGAAAATTGAAACAGCGAGTCTGTGTTGAAATAGCCACATTTATCTGAATTTTTCTAGATTTTTTTTTTTAATTTGACAATATCTCACAATATCTCCTCTTTACTTTGCAAGGTGAAATAAAAATATGCATAGAGACAAACAAAACAAATTTCTTAGTGAAGATATGGAACAAAGAATTTCTTAGTAAAAATACGGAACAGAGTATTTCTTTAGTGGAAATATGGAACAGAGAATTTCTCAGTGAATATATGGAACAGAGAATTTCTTAGTGAAGATATGGAACAGAGAATTTCTTAGTGAAGATATGGAACAGAGAAATTCTGCAGTGAAACTATAAACTAGAGATTTGATTACTGAAGATATGGAACAGAGATGTTTCTTATAGTGAGATGTAAATCTCAGTGAATTTCTTTGGTGAAAATATGGAACAGTGAATTTCTTTGGTGAAAATATGGAAAAACTGAATTTCCCAGTGATGATATTTCAAGAAAGATTTCACAAAAATACAATGGAAACATTTTTGCATTCATGAAAATGAATAAGCATCTGACACTTACAGTGCAAATGTGCAAACTCTGCACCTGACAAAGAAGATATCCACTATCTGCGAAAGCTCGTGACCGTTAAACTTAGTCTTAAAGGTGTCACCATTTGTTATTCATTTATACTGCATAGACTAACATGGCTACCCCCCATTACTATTACAGATCTGAGAAAGACACAAACTAAATTTAAACATACTGGTTTTGCCATCAGCCGATTGTATATATCTACGGCTGTTTTTCCGGGAACACAGAAAGTGATACGGATGCTAGCGCCACCTATCTTGTGACCAGTTAGGTGACGACAGATCTTGGCAGCTTCGTGACTCTGTGCATACTCCACTATAGCTGTACCCATGGATACATCATTCTCCTTGATAAGGATCTGGAAAACACAAAACCTATACATGTATATTATGCTCTCCCACTCACTAATGGTGCTAAATTCTATTCATATTAAACTCGTGTGATAAAAATTTGACAATAACCATGGATATAATTGATATTTATCACTATTTTCAAGTGTGGAGAAAAGTTTATTTCCATGAAAATTTTCTCTCTCCTTTCTCAGAGATCTCCAAACAATGTCTTCTCCAATTTGTAACCATCAGGCATACAAGAGACTGGCTTTGTGAATTGTAACCATATCAACTTTGACGAAGGAAAAAAATGTCATGTGCATGGCATCAGATCAGTCCTCATCAGCTGCCATTTTGCAGATCAAGTGATCCGCCATTTTGCAGATCATGTGATCCACCATGCAGATCATGTGATCCGCCATTTTGCAGATCATGTGATGCCCCATCTCTTAAATGTTAACAGGTATTTACATTGTTCATATTTCTTTAGTTTTGATGACCAGAAATCAAATACTTTGAATGGAGTATCAAAAGCATTAAATCGACTGTATTTCTTGAACTTTTACTTCGTCAGATGAAGACAGAATATGCTAAAATATAATCACAATAAATGGAGATGGTTGAGTCAAGTTACATGTATCAATGGTGTAGTCAACCGAGGTCTTGTGTTTCCAATGAAATCTGATTCCAGTAATTACAGCATAGTATGAGCAAAATGTATTTATAAGAATAAAAAACAGATTCTCATAGATTCTCGTTGGGTGGAATCAGTCTGGATTCCCATAATTTTGATGTCAAAAAAGTCTTGCACCCAAGTGTGACTTTTCATGACAAGAATTATGCCAGATGGTCCTCCTCAAGCCATAGCCAGTCAGGTAACCAACTTACAGAAGTTATAAATTATAACCTATTCAAGATATAAAAATCTTCAATAATGATAATTTGAAAAATAGGGAAGTCCCATAGTGTAATGACCTCTGTTAATTTATTACAATCCATTACATGTTATAACAAACTTCATGCCTTTAAGTGTGATACTCCGTACATTTATAAAACTTACATAAACATGAGATTTTAACCTAGATACATATACATGTATGTATCAGCTTATATCCTTGCAGTCCAGATATTTCCCTCAATTATATATAATTTTATTGGAAAGCCAAAGACATTACAGTAAGGTTGATTAAGGAGATATCAGTAAAGGCTATACTCATTTAAGAAGAGCTGCTCTAGTTTTTATTTACTGTGCAAATAGGCATTATACATGTATAACTTTATAAAGTTATAAGGTAACCTGTCGATGGAATGTTGATGTACATGTATCATGTATGGGGTCACCCAATCCAACCTTCTGAGGGTAACCTGGTCATGTTAGCATTAGAAGATGAATGTTTTCTTCTCTCTGGTCAACTTTTCGTGACATTCCTTCCACAAACATTTTGTGGTCAATGTGCACCACAACTTATCACTTCTCAGAGTCATTGCTATATGTAAGTTTAGTTCATAACTTGGTTAGGTTATAATTTTTATAACTTATTTATTTAAGATTTATAACATGTGTAACCAGCCATTATCTAGTTTGTCAGCCGTTGTTCCATACATGTATGTAGTTAGTTAGCCTTTGTTAAGCTCAGATATTCAGGATCTGATGCAACAAGACTGATCTGTTCTTTTGTTTTTTCTCTCTCATTTTATTACAGTAGTGATAAATCACGCCTATTCTGATTAGGGCTGTTCCAATTAAAAAGGTATGGGAGGGGCAGAAGGCAGCTTTAAATTACACCCCACCACCCATAGAAATTTTATTGGCCTTCCCATTGTTGTAACATGGATTGAAGAGAATTTCCTCCCATGACCCATAGAATAAAAAATTTAGTGCCTTCCTCCCCTCCCATACCTTTTTAAATGGAACAGCCCTTACAATGAATTCTGATTTATTGTCATATGTGCAAGTCTGAGAATCTGTCTTTCTTAGTTAATGTAATAACAGTATGCAGACTGGAGATGAACCGTTGTGCAGCAGTCAAGCTTCCTGCCATGATTTGTGGGACGTACAATCTCATTTCATCCACTGCTTTATGGGGCAAGGTTTTTAACCAGTAATCTAACCTGAAATTGCCAAAATATTGATTATAGTAAGCATGGCTGGTCCTTTCTTTGAATACTAATATCCAGTACATGTATTAGTCGGCCGGTCAAGGACCTCAAAAACGCCTGTGTAATGACGTCGCCGACGTCGTTTGAGGCATGAGTGAGGGAGTGAGGGAGTGAGTGAGTGAATATGATTTAATGTCGCTTTCAACTATATTTCAGTCATATCACGATGTTGGGTCCTATTCCTTTTCACACCCGGGAACCACACGGGTGGGGTCCTATTCCTTTTCACACCTGGGAACCCCACGGGTGCCTCAGTTAGTCAGCTGTCTGAGGAGCTGAGGCCTATTCTTACCATGACCTGCGGTGTGCACAACGACATCCCAGGTCAATCCCCGGAAGCCCCACGGGGCCGTTTGTGGCATGAACCAACTTATATAATTTGGAAGATTATCTTGAATATGAATGACAAACTTGCAAAAGTACCACAGTTACTTTAACAAGGCTAAATTTGTATCAATGCAAGCACTGTCTACATGTACAACAGGTACATATATTCATCTGAATGAAGCATTTTCCTCCATATAACAGCATATGAAGATATGACCAGTAGTACATGTACCCAGACTTCATGAGATCACCTGTGCATGCATTTATGCTTGCTATATCATATGCTGGTTATTGTGTGGTCCCATACCCGGCAATATGCTGGACTTGTGAAATGGCTGAATTGTTCCCGTAACTCTGTGACATTCCTGTATTGTTTGGGCAGATTTTCTACCAAGAGACATCGAGAGTTCAGCTGTCTGTAATCCTCCTGACACACGCTGACAAAGTCACAATGTAACGTTTGGCCGTGAAGAGTTTTACCGTCGAGTTGGTCTCTCGCCAGGGTAGACTTCTCTCTGTTCACGCAGTATTCCACAAACCCATAGCCTTTACTCTCCCCTGAAGAATAAACAAGATTAAAAACTCACAACTTACATACACACAACATTCAACAAGCTTTTAACAGCACAGGAGAATTGCTCAAGTCAAAAAACAATGAACACATGGAAAATGGCATGAAAAACAGTGACATTCCCCCACTCCCTTCAAAAACAAGCGTTCTGAGAACCTCAACATCTCGCCTTGCGGGGTCATCCGCCGAAGCTGCAGCAGCATTAAAAGCATAAATATAGAGCAAACAATAACGTCTGGAATAGATGGTGTGGTACAGACAATAAAGTCTGGACTAGATTATCTGATACAGACAATAACATCAGTCCCATGTGGGATTACTCCCAGATAAGGATGGACAGCTATAGGTCAGTACCGTTGGATTACTGTTGCATAGGACAGTCCAGTGTGAGATTACTGCTGGATAGGTCAGTCCCATGCGAGATTACTGCTGTATAGGCCAGTCCTGTGTAGGATTACTGCTGGATGGGCCACTCCCGTGTGTTATTACTGCTGGATAGATCAGTCCCATGTGGGATTACCAGGGATTTCCTTAAGAGGCGGCGGGCGGCGGTTTTCGGCGGCTACTATCGCCCCAACCGCCGCCTACTTCGTCGGCAGCAAAAAAAGAAGAAAAAAATTAACATGGTGTTGTTGTTGTCCGTGTTGTCATTGTTGTAAACTTACTTACGTCGGCGTTTTATCGCAGTCTGTCAGCATTATGATTTCTTGTATTAAAGTTGATCTGTGGACTTCATTTGCCTTTGTTGAGTTGTACTTTTTATTATGTCTGATTTCGCGAAATGAAAGTGAAACCGTCATGCCGACGTCTCTTGTCACACCAACAGATCATGATATACTGAGGGTCAAGGTCGTACACCGCGTGTGAATGAACCTAAGCTAAAGTATTCATGCCGCATGCACTTGAAATAGTAAACTGACAGCAGGGAATATACTATGTCCAAACGAAGTTCCAGTCTGACATTGCATGGAGGCTTTTGGTTTTGGGGCAAAACGATCAAAAGGTAATAATAATTTTATTGTAGATTATCTGCAAGTATTCATGAAAGAATATGGCTGGAATGAAACATGTGCTAGGCTTGGCAGTAGTGTCTTCGCCATGCTATGGAATATTCTATTGTCTCTACTTCCTCCAGATAAGGTTTTGGGTTACGTTCATTCTAAGTTTACGCCTATGACAAGGGGGGACAGGTTATTCAGATTCCTGGTAATTTTAATGTGGTTGAGGATGTTGTGGCTGTCCAACGAGTTCTCAAGTTTCTAAAACTCAGATCTGCCCAGTGTAAAATGTGTTGGATTGTGCAAAGATTAGGCTATCCCCATCCTAAAATACAGATTCTGAACAAATGTTCTGTATCATATCTCTGTCTGCTAATTTCATGGTGAAAATTAATTATGTAAAATAAAAATAAAAAATAGTAAATTGGTTCTTCCGATTTTCATTAAAACAGCAAAATTAACAAGAATTTTGTGTTCATAAAAATACAATGAAAAAATGTTTTGTTGTAAAAATTATTGTTTTATCGAAATTGACTCAATATATTTCAGAAATTGAAAGTGCTGAAAGCACAATCAGCGATGAACAAGGCAGTTTGCATTTGACAACAAAGCTATAATATTAAACGTGTGTGCAAGAAGTTAAGCCGTGACCTGTGTGGTCAAGGATTCTGTGTTTGGGATTCACAGATCTCAGAACGTCTCCAAGTTGCACACACATTTAATATGATTAAAACAATTTAAATATTAATTAAAATAGCTCTGATTTTGAATCTTTGTTTTTAAAATACACATGTTCTAGTCAATAGTATGTTGTTCATATGTAGACTAGTCAAACAAGATCACAGTGAACATAACTCTCAGAAAGTGTGATTTTTTTTAACTAATTGATGAGGAATTTAGATGAAAGCACTGACCAAGGATCAGTTGTTTTGAAGGCCAAAATAGGCTTAGAATGCATCACAGAGCTTCTAGACCCCCATAGCTTCTGGGGGCCACCCCTCGCCTTTAAAGCTTCGCCTCGCTTCGCTCGGCATTAGTAGCCTCCTACTTTTTGGAAACAGCCTCCTACTTTCAAAGATAAGGAAACCCATGGATTACTGTATAGGCCAGTCCCGTGTGGGATTACTGCTCCCATATGGGATTACTGCTGGATAAACCAGTCCGGTCTGGGATTACTGCTGGATAGTTGAGTCCCATATAGGTCAGTTCCGTGTGGCATTACTGCTGGATAGGCCAGTGTCGTTTGGGATTACTGCTGGATAGGTCAGTCCCGTGTGGGATTACTGCTGGATAGGTCTGACCAAGGAAAACATGAAACATGTCCACCAAGTTTTATAATTATCCCACGAAAGGTTCAGCAAACTTTCCATGTACAGATCTACATGTAAATTTTTGCCCAACAAAAACCTTATCAATGGAAATGTATGAAGTACAAAAATTCATATTTAATGTCATATTTCTTAAATAGCACATGCACATCCTCGAATCACAATGAACTCGGGTGGCAAGTGTCAAACTCATCCAATGAAAGCTGACAGCATCAGAAAACTTTCCAAGTACAGGTGTACACGTATGTACATTATCATTGGCAGATTACTAAGACAAAACCCTCAAAATTTGAACAAAAATTAATATTTCATCATTCTCCCAAATACCACAGGGGCATCCTCTAATCATATGAAATACGTGTATCAAGTTTCATAATCATCCAATAACAGCTGACAACTGCAGCAAACTTTCTAAGTACAGATGTACATGTATACATGTAGAGGCCTACATGTACAGCCTCTACATGTAAAGTTCGGCTAAACAGAAAACTATCAATTGTAATAATTTGGATCAAAATTAATGTTTCATCTCAAAAATAGAACAGGTACATCCTCTAATCATAAGAAACATTTGTACCAAGTTTCCTAATCATCCAATGACAGCTGACAACTGCAGCAAACATTCTAAGTACAGATGTACATGTGCACTTCAGCTAAACGCAAAACTCTATCATAGGGATTTTAACATTGGAGCACCCCAGGGGTAGTACCCCCAGGTGGAATACCCACCCCCCCTATATTTTTTATTCTCTTAATATTTTTTCTAAATTTTCTAGATTTTTTTTGAATTTGCTAAACCAAAAACCTTATCATTTCCAGGCCGGGGACACCGACGGCGACCTCCCCTTTCCCCCCTGACAATATCTCCCCTTTACTTCATAAAGCGAGATAAAAAATGATCATTTGGCTTACAAGGGATGTGAATTATAAAACCGGGAATGTTATATTCAAGTTCAGCAAAATAGGATTATTTCCCCCTGATTCAAAGAAGTAAATTTCCATTTTGCGAAAAAAAATCTTATTTTAAGAAGCAAAATCGAGCCTCTATGATTTCGCCAACACTACCAATATCTTATCAGTCCTTTGTCTATCTAGCAAGATCATTATACCCAAATTTCATGGAAATCAAACAAATTGTTTAGAAGATATCGTGTTACACTGCATTCATGTCTATAGCACCACCTGGTCATGACCAAATACCATGGAAAACGAGCAGGTGAAATCTAAAGCCCTAGGGAAATGGCACATAAGAGTTCAAAGGAAAAAACTTCAATCATGATAATGGTTATGGAGGTTTTGATGTTATGTCAGATATTTGTGAGTTTTCATTTAAATGGCAATTTGGTTTGCACCGAAAGGGAATTATTATGTCAACAATCCTATATTTATGCTTAGCAACCTAGAATAGAACAACTATTAAAAATTTCTCCAAGCAAATTGGTCAATTTTCATTTCATGAAAAACTTCCTTTTTTTTGAGACGCGAAAAATGTGCCTTTATATTTATGCCAGCTACACCAAAACCTTCAAGCACATAATGACATTGACTATCCTTCAAGACCACAACGCCACCTAGTGGTGAGCAGTGGCTATCAAAACACAACCAGACAAATTTCCCAGGCCCAAGGACATCGCACACAAAATTTGGCCTGAAAATATTTAACGGTTTCAGAGATATTCACGTTTAAAGTCATCACGGATCAAGCGGAGTCTAATTAATTAATGCTCTAATTATTTTATAGGTGCCCAAACTAGTGTAGATCAGGCCCTGACAACACTGATTCAGTCAGTCAGATATTAACCCTTATCAAGCAGTTTTGGCTTAAGTGCAGTACACTGAATGTTGATTTGACGACCCAGGTGTGTATTAACCACCCAACGAGGTACACAATTCACATCTGAATTCAGAAATCTGAACCTAGCATTTTATAACAGACAATGCAGATTATCCAGGAAATCCTGGCTACGGCCAAGCAGAAAGCAGAAGCTTGGGAGTTATCTGTCATGTCTATGACAAAATGAACAGGAACAAATTATCTCGCATACATTTGATAGCAATCTTCATAACTGAAGCAACATCTAACTGTGTACATGTATGTCGATCATTTGAAATTGTCAGAATTACCTGTATTGTCGTGTCAGAATTACCTGTATTGTCGTGTCAGAATTACCTGTATTGTCGTGTCAGAATTACCTGTATTGTCGTGTCAGAATTACCTGTATTGTCGTGTCAGAATTACCTGTATTGTCGTGTCAGAATTACCTGTATTTTCGTCTCGCTTGAGGTAACATTTGGCGACGGGTCCACATTCGGCGACCACAGAGTGGAATTGCTCGTCAGAGAAATGAGCGGGCAAGTGAGCCACACAGAGGAGACGATCGCTTGGATAGAAGGTCACGCTGACCTCCGTCCCTAGCAGATGCTTCCCGTCTAGTTGATGCGCTATCTCCAGCGCTTGTTCCCCATTCAATAAGCTCACCACCGCTGTTCGATTAAAAGTGAAAATTTGAATAGATTCAGTTCAGTTTCAAACATTTAATACTGGAACAAATTTGAATAAGTATGAGATCTAAAGCTTTGGCAGATAGCACCCAAAACATTTGTTTCGATCAGAGGAGTTACATCGTCATCTCTCCCATCCATATTCAGTGACCTCCACTGACAATGCAACTGACAAGTCTCTGAGATGACCATATTCTTAGGTAGATGTCACAGTATACGAGTGATATAGCAAGGTTGATACATACAATGGGAGACCGACAAGAATTATTTTGTTAAAATTTTTGAGAAAATTTAAGATAATAATTCTTGTCATTCTCCCATTTTAAGAAATTGGAAGGTTTTCTTTTTTTTTCTTGTTGAGAATGAAATCATATCTTACTGACAAGACAAAAATTGAAACAGATTTATAAACTTTGGAAATGCCGTCGGGTATCAATATCAATAAGGTACTGTATGGTGGTAACGAGAAAACAGATGGATGGACTACCCACCAATCAATCCCCATGAACAAATTTGTTCACCTCTGACCAATCTTTTCTTCTCTCCTCGTGTACACCACTTCAATGTCTGAGAGTAACAACATGTCTGCATGAAAAATGCAATCAAGATGAGACAAAGTGTGACCGTGACTGTTACACTCATCATGCCAGTGAAGGCACAAAGCTTATGTTCCACTGTTTTTGTAAGATTTATGAGAATATTTGAATCAATACGAAACCAAAACTCACCATGCCTACATTTTTTACTAATGGAGATGTTAGAGACAGGATGTCCTCCCATGAATTCTCTCACCTCCTACAATGGGAAGAATTAAAATAATATAATCAACAGAAAACAAACAAAACTGGATATTGTTGGTAAAATAACACTGTCTTTCTATCACTTCCATGAAGTGTATTCTTTCGTTGTAGTGAAATATAAAGGAATGCAAAAGTATAAAACAAAAATAGCCCATTGGGCTTCAATACCCCTCGGCTATCAGTTATTGTCTACACCCAGCAATCATGCAATGTATAATATCATCAGTGTAGTTTTAGAACTAGATTAACAAAAATCTGATCTAGTAGGGTTGACTGTAGTTCAGGTTTTACCAAGGCCTGAGGTTCTAGTAGAGCATGACCGAATTCTTAGCTCTAAATATACTCTTCTAAAAAGCTTATAATCAAATCAAGTATTTTTATCTTGGAAATATAGATCAAGGTCAGTCATCTTAAAAAAATTTGAAGTCAATTCTAACTTGATTGCATCGGAACATGGATTCGGAGATCTTAGACTTAACATATAGAATTTGACCTTTTAAAAATAGGTCAAGGTCAGTGATATTCTTCAATAGACTTCAGGTTCAGCCATAAGTGGTATAAATTTGGGCAATGTAGATACAATCTTTCATGAAATATTGTACTGAATAGAATCTTCAGCACACCTTTGGAGCATCACCAGATGTAGGCCTACACATTATTAATTTGGAAAGCCTAGCTATATTCTTCATGTTATATCGTAATAAACAGTATATGACCTTGAAAAAATAGGTCAAAGTCAGTCAATCACCAGTTGCATAAGCAATATGAATTTGGGAGACCTCAGCAAATACTAAAATTTGACCTTGATAAAATAGGTCAAGGTCAGTCATCTTCAGTACATGTCTGGACCTTTGCCAGATGTATACATAGTATTAATTTGGAAAGCCTAGATATATTTCTTCATGACAGACCATAATAAACAGCATATGACCTTGAAAAATAGGTCAAGGTCAGTCAACTGGGATAGGCTTCTAGTCAATCACCAGTTGCATAAGTAATATGAATTTGGAGACCCCAGTTTCCATCCTTCATAAAATAAAGCAAAAATTTGACCTTGATAAATACGCCAAGGTCAGTCATCTTCAGTACACCTCTGGACCTTCGCCAGATGTATACATAATATTAATTTGGGAAGCCCAGATATATTTCTTCATGTTAGACCATAATAAACAGTATATTATGACCTTGAAAAAATTAGTCAAGGTCAGTTAACTTGGATGGACTTCCAGTCAATCACCAGTTACATAAGTAATATGAATTTGGAGGCCATAGCTTCAATCCTTCAAAAAACATGGCAAATACTATAATTTGACCTTGATAAAATAGATCAAGGTCAGTCATCTTCAGTATACCTCTGGGCCTTCGCCAGATGTATACATAGCATTAATTTGGAAAGTCTAGCTTTATTTCTTCATGTTATATCATAATAAACAGTAAATGACCTATAAAAAATAGGTCAAGGTCAGTCAACTGGAATAAGCTTCTAGTCAATCACGAGTTGCATATATAATATGAATTTGGAGACCCTAGCTTTAATTCTTCCAAAAATATCGCAAATACTAGAATTTGACCTTGATAAAATAATTCAAGGTCAGTCATTTTTAATAGGCTTCTGACCCTTCACCCAATACATATGTGGTATGAATTCACAATGCCTGGCTATAATTCTTCTTGAGATATCGTGTTCACAAGAAAGATGGACAGACAGACAGACAGACAGACGGACAGACAGACAGAGACGGGGGTAAAAAGTAATAAAATGCCATATATCCTATAATGTATACATAAGGGTCGGAACGTTGTTTATTTTTAAATTGTGTCAATACAGGAGGTTTGCTTTGTTTCTAAATATATTGATAGAGTGCCATGCACACCTGTGCATGTTGCAGACACATTGAGTGCTATTAACAATTCTGAGTGATCTTATTGTATGATACGGGTGGATCATATCACTTATCAAATTCCCGGCACCGTCATCTACATGTATGTAGGTGACATAGGTATAGGACTGAGGAGAGTTCAGTCTTGGATTTAACCTGGAACGTGACATCAATGTAACTTGTAAGTATTCCCGCGTTGGAAATTAAATGCCGATATAATGATAATTGAACACCCTCCGATAATTAAATTAAATTAAATGTTGTTTATTCGTTTAAATTGCATCAATACAGAAGGTTTGCTTTGTTTCTAAATACATTGATAGAGTTCCGTGCACAACTGTACATGTTGGCCTTATTGTATGATACGGGTGGATCATATGACTTATCAAATTCTCGGTACCGTCATCTAGGTACATTGTAGGTGACATTATAGGTATAGGACTGAGAAGAGTTCAGTCATGCATTTTACCTCCAATCTGACATCGCTGATGTAACACGATGTTAATGTAAGTATTCCTGCGATGGAAATTAAATTCATGTCGTGTTACATACGTGATGCCGATATAATGATAACACCCTCCATTTAATTGACAAAGATGCATAATACATCATGGGATTATCAAGGTTCGCAGCCTCTTTCATCATGTAACACTACGTTCATTTAAATGCGATCGCGAGGATACTCAATTGGTACAGTCGAAAAAGGAACTCCTAAAAGCTTTAATTTGTTGTGTTGTCAACGGCGAACCGCTTAATAGCTCGTCGAGACTGATCTTGCGTTATATAATTGGATAGTTGAATTCAACTAGCGTTTTACATTCCACTTAATACATTGTAATACCGAAAACGTTTAAGCCAACGGTTAATAGGCAAATACCATACATGATTTGGGAAAATGTTTTTTGTTATATCTCCAAAACTATTATTGCTACAATCTTGAAATTTCACAAGTAAACACATATATATATTCACTCAATCGTACCGAAATCTAGTTATGATTGGCGGAATGGTTTTTACAAAATTTGAATAAAGCTTAAATTTCAAAATTTGCTAATTATCTCAGGGCTTTATATTACATGTGGTTCACACCTTTTAAGGGTGTGCCCAAATTAAATATGCCCAAATTATATGAAGTTTGGGGAGAGAAAGAATTCTAAAAATGTACAAAATATGTAATTTGTTAGCAAGTATTCAACAGGAAATTAATAACTGGTTACTTTTTTAACTTTTTCAGCAATTTGCATCCTGTTATTAATCCATCTTACATGAATTTGTAATTTGGGCACATTAGCGTAATCTAATAGACGGTGTGCCCAAATTAGCGTAATATAAAGCCCTGTATCTTCTAATCTTTCTGGTATCTCTTAATGGATTCTAGTGTTTTTCTGTTACGTCATGTAATGACCTACATTGATCAAGTTTCAACTTGGAATTTCCGACAATTTCGAGTTATGGCACTGTAGTCGTAAAGCTGTCCGTGGCCATATCTTAAAAGCCAAGGTCAAGGTCAGCTTGAAAATTCGGTGACGTCATACCTGTATTATAGGGTACAAATGTGTTACAGATTCCTGCAAGTTGTAGTTTTCGAGAAAAGTACATACGCTTTTTACATTTTGTGATATTCAAGATCAAGGTCACATCGGATGCTTTTATAATTTAGCCCCAAAACAAAAGACAATATTGTACTCACTATTGCGTCATTGTTTTGTGACTGTTAGTGTGTTAGTTTTTCAGTAGTTCAATCTTGAACGTCGCTTGACTGGGCTTACTCCGTTCAACGCAGCATATCACGTAGCAATGGAGCAGATTCCCCACAGATGCCATGGGGGCGCTGTAGATTCGATTTTCTCAGAGTTCGTCCGGCATTTGGCTCTGCTGTGGCTAAACATCTTACAATATGCTATGACATTAACTTCAGAAAATCTTTGCGAAATAAAGACAAATCTTACCTTAGACGACCAACATCAGTGAAATCCAAACGACGGTAGACTGCGCGTGCAAAATACGTTCCAAATTTACGTGCGGTTACATGTTTTCATAAAGTGGTATCGTGCACGGAAACGAACTGAACTGAATCCGCCCAAAAGGATAGATTCCAGCGGACAAGAAACCGCGATGGAAATAAAAGCAAATTCTACGAATTGTGATCATCACATAAAATATCACTTGCTTTGATTCCAGAATATTGTCCTCCTTAATATATGAGAATAGCTGTGTTCAGTATGTGAATAAATGTTTAAATGATATAATATTGTTAAATCTGTGAATGCAGCATTTGCTCATTAACACCACTTCTTTTTTTTGGTGAGAGAGTGGGAAGAGAAATTATATATATATTTCTATCTATATTTCCATCGCGGTTTCTTGTCCGCTGGAATCTATTCTTTTGGGCGGATTCAATTCAGTCCGTTTCCGTGCACGATACCACTTTTTAAAAACATATAACCGCGTGTAAATTTGGAACGTTTTTTGCATGCGCAGTCTACCGTCATTTGGATTTCACTGATGCTGGTCGTCTAAGGTAAGATTTGTCTTTATTTTGCAAAGATTTTCTGAAGTTAATGTCGTAGAATATTTGTAAGATGTTTATCTAGCCACAGCAGTGCTAAATGCCAGACGAACTCAGAGAAAATCGAATCTACAGCGCCCCCATGGCATCTGTGGGGAATCTGCTCCATTGCTACGTGATAAGCTGCGTTCAACAGAGTATAAGCCCAGTCAAGCGACGTTGAAGATTGAACTAGTTTTTCAGTAAATGAAAGCCCTAATTACGACAATCGGCGCACAAACATAGCCTTCACAATCCTATTTGTAGAACTGAATATGAAATAGGCCGCCATGGTCACATACCGTACTATCTTTGTCAGGGCAGCACATTCCAAATGTTAGGTTATTGATACCTGCCAAAGGGTCAGGCACCAGCAAAAATTAATATCCAATTATTTTTAGGATGACTTTCTCAGTAAAGCACAAATACTAGTGCTGGATGGGTCAGTCCCATGCGAGACTCGAACCCGCGTCCTCAGAGTTTGGCACCAAATCGCCAGCAGTAAATGCAAGCGGCCTAGACCACTCGGCCACCTCAGCTTCCACAAAAGAGGAAGTTCGGAGATCGGAGTCTAGAGTACCAGCAAAAATTGTTTTTCCATGCTTGAACTGAAGGCGGACATGTACAATGGACGTGTACTTTTTAACTGTCGGTTTGAAATTTTGAAATGTTTGCAAAATTGAATTCTGAGTCAAAACCATGGAAGTATTGAGTTGAGAAGCAAAAAGATCACAACAATGAAAACATTGAGTTCTTTTAGATTATGGGTGCGCCAACAGCGTGCCCCAAAATTCATTTTTATGAAATTCTCAAATTGATTACATGAAATTTTTTGGGCCAGAATAACCCAGGAGACTTGACAGACTTGAGGTGTACACCTCAAGTTGAGGTGTAGTCGAGGTGTACCTGAGGTGTACACCTCATTTTCTTCTTCAAGGTGTATACACGTCAAGTACACCTCATGGACTTTGAAAAAATATTTTTCTAATTTACCTACACCTCAAGTACACCTCTTGGACTTCGTCAAAATAGATATGTTATATACTACACCTCAAGTACAAAATATGCATGAACCTCAAGTACACCTCTGGGACATAAAATCTACTTCTGTTATTTCTTGTGTCAGCTGCATATACATTCTCAGCTGGAGCTTTTAAAAATAATAGTCCTTAATTATTTTCTTAATACTTTTTAACTCTATGTCTCAGTTGGATGTTCCTGCCTTAGTCTAATATTCTATTGTAACATACACCAATTCAGCCCTTGTCCAATTAACAAATTAATAATTAACAGTGAGTGATACCTCATGAACTTTGTAAAAATATACTTGTAATTTACCTACACCTCAAGTACACCTCATGGACATGCATGTACAAAAGTATACAAGTACATAATTTACCTACACCAAGTATATTTCCTACGCTCCACCGTAACAAGCTTGGCATGAACATAAGATACAGTTATCCATCTACACCCAAGATATCTGGTGAACTTGGTGGAAAGGTTTGTCTTGAAATTGAGCATAATATACCATCCACTTATTGTAAGTAATTGCCAGCACAATCTTTTATTCATACTCGCTAAATAGATGAAATATTCAACATGGCATTAAATTTAATTTTCTCTCTACATGTCTATGCTGGATCATCATTCTGGCCTGAATGTTACTTTAAAATTACCTACACCTCAAGTACACCTCATTGACTTTGTCAAAAAAACATGTACCTCACTTTTAAATTACCTACGTACACCTCAAATACACCTACTGGACTTATAAACAACATGAAAAATGTTATGTAAACTCAATTTTTATTATTATTTTGACACCAGGACACTAATACATCAAACTAAAACCTGCTGTAACATTCTTCCCTTCAAATTATCATAGCAATCAGTTAATGGGCACTGTTGTATAATTTACAGAGAAACTATTGTTAATCTCATGCAACCTTAGGCACCTGTGGATATGTTGTCAACCTTCCAGATATATTTCCAAGATGCGGGCCGTGAAATCCGTATGGGAAGCGGCCCTTAAACTACAATTTTAATCAAAAAGTTAACTGTCACTTCCCAAATACATTGGTCCCTTGTATGTTTTTGCATTGGAATCCTCTGTGTGGCAATAGTACTTGTGAGCCAATGTTAAAGCTCCTTTATATGTGTGGTGCTACCATTTTCCAACATACACAGTCATCTTCCCCTACTTTCAAGTTTGACTGCTCATATGTTAGTTGTAGGCTTTGTAGCGAAAAGTGCTGCAGAAAATTTATTGTAGGAGGAGGATGGGGATCAATCAACTGAGAGGTTTTCACTGAAAAATGAAAATACAAATATGCCTGGTACCGGTACCTATTTTCAATGGACAGGGGTAGAATTTCGACGCGAATCCGGGAATCGACTCGCGCAAGGACTCGCCTGAAATGCAACTTGTGCGAATCCAGTTGGATTCGTGCAAGCAAAGCTTAGCTTAATTAGTGTGTTGTTCATTCAAAGAGATTTATTAGATCATTTACGAAGATTCAAGTCAAATAGCTGACCTGTAATCAGAAAACTTCCGAGATATCCTTTTATCTTGCTGCAAAACGGACAATGGCGGTCTTCTATGTTTTGATGACGTAATGCGCTAACTAAACCCTCGGAAACCTTTGCTAGATTATTTTTTGGGAGCCTCGAATACTTTCTGTAATGGTTCCAGACTGGCGCCAAATGACTCAAGTGTATTCTCCTTCGCTCGGCTGTTGGTGCAAAGCCATCTACGTTAAACCCAACTGGCGAAAACATCCTATATGAAGGAATTGAATCCGGCTAACACGTGGTCCTCGCAGGGAATTACACGAGGGTGAAAATGAAACCTGGGACATTTGGATATCAATTCGCAGATGAATTTGATTCGGATTCGTTCATAATTAGATTGATAAACAATTTTCCCTAAGACAGCACATCGGGCAAAGTAGAATCAAGCGGTAAGGAAATTTGTGAAAATAAAAATGGATCGTTTCTTTAGAGACATTGCCTGCATGAGACCCGTCATGAACAACAACAACGCGGTCTACCACTTTGCGTTGAGAAGACGCATTTCTTCAGAAGTCCGTTTATTTGAGGTCAAGATGTTAACTTTAACGGCACTGCACTTCTTGTTTATGTCTGCGACTCTTGAATTTATGTTGGTAATTTTTATCTTTCACTGTAAAAACCATCATGGTATGAAATGAAAATATGTGGGACAAAAATATCAGGAATTATTTTTTTAATGTTGCTGCGTACCGGTATCTGATATAAACCCATGCCAAACTGTTATGCCTAGTCTTTATATAAAGGTTCATTAATAATAATTGTTTTACTGCTTGCCAGGAAATGAGGCAGGTGGCCAGATTTAATTTTTTATTTATTTATTTATTTTGTTTTTTTGCAATGCAGACAATCCCAATTGTTTTGTTTTT
>JAVTVY010052090.1:0-28010 GCA_036873755.1 Hanleya hanleyi | reverse complement strand
ACAGCCCCTAAACGTTAAATTTAGACCTAAAGTTTCTGATACATTTCCTCGAGACGGAGTTCCAAAATTGTCTGCTCTAGGTAAATCAGGCTGTATATTTATACCATCGACTGACCGATACAACAACATATTTTTCAGTACTGTTTGGACATTTCAAATCATGAACATGCAATTTCGTAAACACAAAAGAAAACGTTACGGGAGTATCAAGTACACTCACAGCATGTTAAATGATGAGAACTGGGAAACACAGATTTGTGAATTGGGTCAAAAACATTCCTCCATATTATTAACGATGCAAATAGGACACTGGAGTGTCAAACAAATCAAAACATTTACCGGGGTATTACGACCCGCCATAGCTATAATATGCAACGTTATAAACCCATACAGGCAGGCATCATATATGACATCAAGACTATGCAATATTTAATATTCCATCAATAACTTGCAGAAAACTAATTATCATAAGATGCTGATATCAAGATGCTTATATCTGAATAACTTGTAGAAAACCAATTATCATAAGATGCTGATATCTTACATATCTCCACTATTCTAAGTTGAATGGCACCTTGTAAAGTGCCATACAACTACAATAAGAATATACAAGAAAATAAATGTCAAGAAAACGATGAATGGGCAAAGAAGCCAGATGTGTTGTACCACTTAGCTGGTTGATCAGACCAGACAAAAGGGAAAACCAACACATCTCCCTCCTTTAGGAACAGACAGTATGCATCCTGCCAGTCCAGTGACAAAAGAAGTAGAAAGGAAAAAAAAAAAAAAAAACAAAAACGAAGACAACAAAAATGGAGCTATATATCAACAAATTACAATGGAGGATACAAAGATGGAAAAAACGGTAGTGGAGCATGACGGCCGGATATTAGTCGCCGCCACCTCCTGTAATTCAACACACTCGGGTACATCAGTTGGTACTGGGCTAGTACACAAAGGATTACAACAGGTGAAAAAACGATGATACAAGCGCTTCCGGAAACAACAAAAATAGAAAAATACAACAAAGCCGGCACACACAATAACACCAAAAGAAATATATGTCAAAACGTCCGAGAAAGAAACGTCATTCGTCAATGTGTCAATGTCATCTAATGGACGAAGGGGAACTGAACTTACCTTGGATAAGGCATGCCATGGTGTGACACGCAAGTGATTGACAATCCGTGTAACGTTAAGGAGGTGGGGAATAGATATTGTAGGGAGCTCAACGGTAGCGATCAGGAAGGAATAATGGTGCGAAGTCGTAGCGACACGCTTCACCTTCCAATCTACACCAGAAAAAGTACAATTACCTGGACTGAGCAAAAATAAACCATATTCCAAAAAATGAGAAATGGTTCGCTGGCCAGCACAATGCTCAGAGATACGTTCACCAAAAGCTTGTAATACAAATTCACCAGTAGAAAGTTCAAACAGCTTGCTGGAAGTATCGTTAGATCTGATAAGACGAATCATACATGCAGGGTTTGAGCTGTTCGTTAAGAGACTCATGATACATGGAATGTGATTCTTCTGCAACTGGACATTACCATAACACACGCGAGGAGATTGTCCGGAACATCCGCTGGGCACAAATACCAACCAGTCTTAGTATCGAGACCAATATGATCAACAGGAAAAACAACTTGCAAATAATGTTCAGGAGCCTGGATCGGCATGGCCCAAGACTGCAACCCATACTCGACATATGCACCGTCATCGATTAATGGCAGTGTGGCCACATAAGTAAGAGTATCTGCATTCCAGATCGGATGAACCAAGACGTGGCGATAGTACCAATGGTACGAGGATACAAGACGGACACCAACCGGAAGATAGTCTCGCAGCTTCTGGAGCTGGGTAGGTGGAAACAAATCTTCTGTCAAATCGCCTAATTCCAGGGAAGCGACGTGATGCTGATACTGAGAGTGAGCATCAGAAAACGACTGCAATGTTAGCTCAAGAGCATCAACCACGTGACTAAACTGTAACAACAATGTCAGGTGTTGCCTATCCACAGAAGCACGGTTGACCGCATCATCCAGGATGGTAAGATGCTTTGTAACGTTAGCAACAGTGCCAGAGAGACGATTCAACTGATCACGGGAAAGTGAAATCTCCTGGAATGCCTTGTTAACCTGAGTCGCCAGAGTGTTAGAATAATGAATAATGGACTGAGTCGTTGACCTTGTTGCAGCGATTAGCTGACGTACGCGGGTGATATCTGCGGAAGTCGCCAATCCAAAAGCGAACGAAGCAGCATGGCCGACAAAGTCCAGTAAACCTCGTTTACTCCGGGTGCGGGTGGAAAACGGAACAGTTGCAGTGAGTCTATCAATTGTCGACCGCATGTGTCGTATACGGTAAAACCAACTAACAATATCATCATGTCTAAGTGGACCTTCATCAATGGAGGTATTAATAGCAGCTTCAAATTCAATAACTCTCTGAAGAAATGTTAAGGGAAGCTTAGGAGGCATTATAGTGACAACTACAGTCCATTCTGCCTTCACAAGAGAAAGTGCATCACCTCCAACCACTAACACGCCATTAGCAATACGGGTAAGGCGTGCATCAGCATGTACGATGCTTCTTGTCATATGACGTACCGGTGATTGGGGGGCGTGGCTTACGCTTACGTAAATAATATGGATGCGTGACGGGAGGGTCAACATCCATTTGGTTCAACTCGCCAGGGTCATCTAATATAGGTGGGGTTATGTCAAGAGCAGGATTGACGGGTTCATCAATCACTTGTTCTGCCTCAGAAGGCGTATCAACTGTCATAGGGACGTCAGGATCATACTCAACATCACGTGACTCAGACAAAGATGGAGTGTCAATAACCTGTGGGACCGTGGCTGGTTGATCAGTCACTTCTGGGGGAGGGACCACTGGGACCCTGTCAGGCGCTTGCTCCGCCCGTACCAGACTGCGCTGTGTACCTAGAGCCGGATTACGGATAGGTCGAGGGTTTACAGTGTCCCATGCAACCTGAGAATCAACAACACGAAGCTTACTAACATTGTACACCTTCCTCTTACCAGATCTTAGATGCTGAATGTGAGCAACTGGACCATTAAGACGCACAATCTCGTACTGAGGGTCACAGTGCGATGTGAGCTTGATACGCTCATCAGCGTGCACAACTACAGAATCACCAACTTGGAACTGCCCAGCATTGGCTCTCTGGTTGATTTGCCGGCGGTGATATTCACGAGACCTGGCCGTAACTGCCTTTGCACGGTGCAAGACATTACCCAAGGCAGTAAGGCGATCGTCTAAATCCTGAGACGCATCAACAGGAAGGGATAAAGGAAGACGAGCCCTACGACCATAGGTCAAGAAAAAGGGTGTGTAACCAGTTGACATATGGACGGTATTCCGGTACGCCATTAGCGCTGCTGGCAACTCAAGCGCCCACCGGCGAGACTGATTATTAACAAGCTTCTGTATGACACCTTTCAAAGTTTGATTAAACCTTTCAGTTTTGCCATTGGTCTGAGGGTGATAGGGAGTGGTCCTACGATGGTCTATGCCTACAGCTTTGAATTTTGCACGAAGTGCATGTGCATTGAACTCCTTGCCAAGGCCAGTCACGAACACTTCAGGAATGCCATGTCGTGGACAATATTCATCAAATAACTTTTCCTCCACATTCTCAGCAGTTTTGCGTGGGATGGGGTAGGCCTCAGCCCATGCAGTATAATGATCAACAATAACCATGATGTACGCATGCCCGGAAGCAGTGCGAGGTAGCGGACCAATCAGGTCCAAGCCAACAATCTGTCCTGGATACTGTGCAGTAGGCATTCCAGTATACGACGGTCGAGTTCGTACCCGCTTGTTAACCTGACACCTAGCACAAGTGTCAATAAACCGTGTGATATCTTTTCGCATGCCCTGCCATACAAAACTACCCCTAACCATACTAAGAGTTTTCTGGGCCCCCTGGTGACCTGCTTGCTCATGCGCAAGTCGCATAACACGTTCTCGGAAAAGAGATGGTAAAAGTACTCTAGGATAGTCTGCTTCCAATGCTGAACGGCATGTAAGAGAATACAGTATGCCTTGATGAACAGCATAATCTTCAGGTACGTCACGAAGGATATCAGCATATTCAATCTTCTGCTGATGACGTAAATCATTCAGATCAATACCATGTGCTGTCAGTGGGACATGGGAGAGTACACCATCATCGTCAGCTGGAATGACATAATCTCCCGTATCAAAGGTCGCAACCTCTGATGGTCGACCAAGGCGTGAGAGCATGTCGGCCCGGACATTCTTAGCACCTTGAATGTACTCTATCTTACACCCATATTCAGCGATGAGTACAGCCCATCGCTGAACTTTGGTGTTTTTGACCTCACTAACAAAAAGACTCTTCAGGGGTTTATGGTCTGTATACACCACAAAGTCTGCACCACATAAATACGGTCGCAGCTTGCGCCTCTTTTTCAATAACAGGCCATTTCAATTGGCTGCCCTTAAGGGTAGAAGACACATACTGGATGACCCTCTCAACCCCATCATCACTTACCTGAACCAAGATGGCACCAACTGCGTAACTTGAAGCATCGGTATACAACTTGTATGGTTTCTGAAGGTCAGGGTAGGCCATTACTACGTCAGAACACAGGATGGTCTTGAGTTTGTCAAAGGCTGTCTGATGGTCAGCACTCCAAGAAAAACGTGCATGTTTACGAGTTAATGCTAACAAAGGTTCAACAATAGTGGCATACCCTGGTATACATGAACGATAGTATCCTGTCATACCTAGCAAAGACCTGACCTCTCCCACACAAGTGGGGGGGTGCCATGTTACGTATAGCCTCAACCTTTTGAGTTTGTGGCGAAATACCCTTGGCAGAAATATGGTAGCCCAGAAGGTCCACAGAGCTAGCTGCAAATACACACTTTTTGAATTTTAACTGTAGGTTATACTCAAACAAACGTTCAAAAACAAGTTTCAAGTGATGGGCATGCTCTTTTGGGTTTCTTGAGTATAAGACGATATCGTCTACATAGCAAAAAACAAATTTGCCTACATAATCTCTAAAGATGTCATTCATTGCCCTCTGGAAGATTGACCCCGAATTACAAAAGCCAAAGGGCATGACCCGCCATTCAAATAAGCCCTCCGAGCAAACAAATGCTGTCTTCTCTATATCTTGTTCTGCCATAGGTATTTGCCAATACCCGCTCTTAAAGTCAAGGGTCGTAAAAATTGAACTACCCTTTAAAGAATCAAAGATATCAGATATCAAAGGTAAAGGATAACTGTCTTTACGTACAATAGAGTTCAACTTCCGAAAGTCTATACAGAAACGAGTCGAACCATCCTTCTTTGGAACCAAGGTGATAGGTGACGCCCATGGTGAGGTTGAAGGTTGAATGACCCCAGCCTCTAGCATCTCCCCGACTTGTTCTTGTACAATATGGCGTTTCTTAAGTGGTAGTCTATATGCCCGTTGTTTCACTGGAGGATGATCGCCCGTAGGTATGGTACACGTCACTAGGGGGTGTCTTCCCGCTCCTGGTTTCTTAGCAGTGTCGAAAAGGTCATGGTACTGGTTCAAGACATTGTCCACCTCTGGGTGACCGGTTGATTCCCTCACTGTAGAAGACCCGACGCCTTTGTTCAGTTTTCCTGTTTCCAGGAAATAGGTCCTGTCGAACCACCGTAGTTTTGCTGTACGATAGTCTATACACGCATGCCCTAGTCCCAATGCATCTGACCCCAAGACACATTGATGAATCATATCTGGAACCACAACAACTGGAATTGGACAGGCACTCTCAAATTTCACCTCTGTTTGACCCAGAACTTTCAGTGGAGTGTCATTAATAGCGAATATGACCCCTGTCTTCTTTAGAGGGCCACGCAACGCTAATTTTTGCCAAACATCTTGCCTCAATAAAGTTGTACATGCTCCAGTGTCTATGAGTGATGTCACAGTTAATCCTTGTAATTTTAAAAGACTTGAGAACCTGCCTGTGACATCTGTGGTCACAGCCCCAGTCCGTTTCCCGACTGTTGTTGATCTCTATCACCATAGTATCTCACAATGCGGTTAGTGGTGTCATGATTCGCCGGACGTTGCACTTGACTTCTCTGTACATGCACAACACGAGGCCTGTCTGGAATGTGAACCCTACATTCTGATCTACGCTGGCCCAGCTGACCACATCTCCAACACACTGGCCGGTTATCACAAGTAGGACATGAACGCGAATTTGACTGGAAGCTTACAGGTTGACAGTTTCTTTGATACCTTTGTGATTGTCTATTTGGAGGAGCGTCTGATCGGCCCTGCTGACGCGTCTGTGGCCGCGGTTCCTGTCGCTGGGGGGTCCTCTGTTGTTGCTGTTGCTGAGAAACGACATTTCTGAGCCGTCGTATCTCAGCCACAATCTCGCGATTAAGCTGGCTATCTTCTGTCCTGTCACCAACCGCTGCCTGCTGAGGGTTGCGCGCAGCACCGATCTCCATTGGAACTGGTTCCGTGGGAATGTCCATGGTGGCCAATAACTCAGCACTGGCCGATTGTTCATTCACATACTCCATGGCTTCTTGGACATTTACAGCATGTCTATTCATCACAATTTTTCTGGCCAAATTCTTGTCTGCAAGGCCACGAATATAGGCTCGCAAAACAATGCGTTTGGAATCATCAGTGACGCTAGTATATGCACGTTGAGAAAGTTCATGAAAACGCCGGTTAAAAGCAATGTGAGTTTCTTCAGATTTTTGTGTTATATTGTCCAACTCACCTTTCGTCCTCATGTGCCGACACGAACTGCGTGGTCACGTGCGTACGAATCTCCGCCCATGTCGTAGTCTCCCTGTTTTTACCTGCCAGGAAATGTTCAATCTCGCGATGTAGGGGTCCCACAGACGTCCAAGCAGCGATCTGTGCTGCGGCGCCTGTAACTCCATTTAATGCTGTGATGGCTAGTGTCACATCATCTGCCCACTCGCGCACTTCTTTCGGAGACACACCGTCACATTTCTGAATAGCCGAAATATGGTCCTTTACACGCTCGCGTTCCAAACGTTGATTTTCCTTCACCTTCAAATCCCTCCGGACTGATTCTACAAGGCCTGTCACTCCCTCGGCGATGGCCTTTAACTCCTGGAGTTTTACTGGACTCTCCATTGTCCCTGATTAAGTAGGCAGCTGTCGTCGAATGCCAGATGGCGTTTCTCTGTTGTCTTCGTCTTGGCTATGGTAGAATTCCTCAGAAGTCCCCCATCGGGCGCCAATGTAAACTTTTTGGTCGTCAAGATGTTGATATTATAGTTCTAACCCGGGCTTTCGTGCCGGTAAGATGATAGTCTGGCTTGGTTAGGGCGACCGGGCAACTGTACATGTACCCAGAACTAGCTTGCGAGTTCGCTGCTGGGTCTTTACAGCAGTCTGAAAGAAGTTCATAGCCCTGTATCTTTTGCCTCAAGAAATTCCATCAAGAAAGTCGTCATCAAGTTGTTACGAAGTTGAAGATTTTATTCCAGACTTCTGACATCAAAGGTGGTACAGACGATGGCCAAATGACAAACAAAGACAGCCCCTAAACGTTAAATTTAGACCTAAAGTTTCTGATACATTTCCTCGAGACGGAGTTCCAAAATTGTCTGCTCTAGGTAAATCAGGCTGTATATTTATACCATCGACTGACCGATACAACAACATATTTTTCAGTACTGTTTGGACATTTCAAATCATGAACATGCAATTTCGTAAACACAAAAGAAAACATTACGGGAGTATCAAGTACACTCACAGCATGTTAAATGATGAGAACTGGGAAACACAGATTTGTGAATTGGGTCAAAAACATTCCTCCATATTTTTAACGATGCAAATAGGACACTGGAGTGTCAAACAAATCAAAACATTTACCGGGGTATTACGACCCGCCATAGCTATAATATGCAACGTTATAAACCCATACAGGCAGGCATCATATATGACATCAAGACTATGCAATATTTAATATTCCATCAATAACTTGTAGAAAACTAATTATCGTAAGATGCTTATATCTGAATAACTTGTAGAAAACCAATTATCATAAGATGCTGATATCTTACAACGCGTACACGCAAGCATACACACGCACAAACCCACACATGCATACACACACGCATACATTCACGTACACACACACGCACACGCACATACACACACAGACGCATACACACATGCATACACACACAATATGACTATTCACATGCAGGACATGAGAGCTTCTGGACATGGACCTGATAGAAGTCCGGAATGGTGGAACATTCGTAAACATCCGGGCACTTTTACATCCGGGGACTTTTACATCCGGGTACATCCGGGTTCTTGACAATCCGGGCTCTTGTCAATGACGTCCGCGCCTACATCCGGGTACTTCTATCCGGGTCCTTTAGCTGTTTGTTCCATACGGGTACATCGGGGTTTACACTTGAACAGCCGGATAGTTACGGAGGTGACCGAAGAGACACGGAGGTGACCGAAGATGTCACGGAGGTGCCCGAAGAGACACGGAGGTTACCGAAGATGTCACGGAGGTCACCGAAGAGACACGGAGGTGACCGAAGATGTCACAGAGGTTACCGAAGAGACACGGAGGTGCCCGAAGAGTCACGGACGTCACCGAAAAGACACGGAGGTGACCGAAGAGACACGGAGGTTGCCGAAAAGACACGGAGGTTACCGAAGAGACACGGAGGTGCCCGAATAGTCACGGACGTCACCGAAAAGACACGGAATGTCCAAGTTGAACTGATTGTGCTAAATATAGATCACCAGCTAGCTTGCTATAAAAGGGAAGCGGCCTGGCCGTTTCATCAGACACTCTGTCAACCACCAAGATGTTCACTTGTACTACGTGCTCGAAATCATTCACTCGTCTGCACGACTTGCGCCGCCATGAGGCTACCAAGCACGCCGGAACCGCCCGGTATAGCTGTACGATATGTACACTGTCGTTTCAGCGCCCGGATCATTTACAGCGCCATGAACGTTCAATTCATGGGCCACCCAAGCGTCCATGCGAAGAATGTGGTCAACTCTTCAAACGACCAAGTCAGTTAAGACCAATTATCATACAGAGCGTTTGATTCATGGTCCGTCACCACAGCATGAGGGACAACTTTCAACCTAAAGAGGCACCCAGGAGGGACAGACCCACTGAAGATGAACCCGGGGAGACGAATGCCACTGGTGATGCGATCACGGAGAGCCCGCCTATACCCACAGTTCAGAAGAGCCTAGATATCCAGCCGGTCCTTGGCATTACTGTTCCCAGTCATACGCCTGACAACAACGAACATTTTCTGGAAGATGCGGTGGATGTTCCCAGCGATCTCTTACAGGACGCCCATCCAGTGAGTGACTATCGGCGCCATTGGCCCATGATACGGCACTGTTTCCTCCGTCATCGCCCTATTCAAGATATCTACAATTTCCGGCTGACTGGCCTCACCCGTCTACGCAACTACGTGGAAGCCATCTTCAATGACCAAGCTACGTCCTTCAAATTGAATCTGGCGTCTGGTTATGTGCTGCAGCATAAGGAGACAGACCAAGTCCGATACTTTTACCCGAGCAGTAACATCCGGGTATTTGACCAACCGTTTACCATCATTAACCGGGCGTCGCTAGAGCCCGTGCTGGACCAAGTGGACCAATTGGATGTCTTGGAATGGGCCTATCAACAGCGCCCCAACACCAAGTGGGTCGCAGAGAGGGTCACCAATGTTACGTTCTTCGTGACAAAATTACGGAATCTTCCCATCGGATGAATGTATTCACCCATGCACTGATAGATACTCAGAATGCACAAACAACTATCTGAGGATATGTGGCCTCAACGGTATCCTGGCCTGCCCGACGATGATTAGAATAAACGGTTCAGAGCGAACATGGCCGAAGATGGAACTTTCTAAAATGGAGACTTCTGATTGGACAAGAATACATCTAACGGACAGGAACGAATATGACAAATGCAAATGGTGGCCTCTGATTGGACAAGAGTCTTCTTGAATTGTGAATATACCCAACGAGGCTCCCCCAGCGTAGGTATGATGTAACATTGGGAGAATAAACTATATGAAAAAACTTCTTGTTGTTGTTGTTCTCTCATGGTTCATCCTTGTTGTTGTTGTTGTTGTACTCTCTCCGGTCTGTTAAGGTGTAACGACGGACGTCACTGCATTTCGAAGAATGAGTGACAATTCCATGGAATATCTAGAAAATCAGAGCTTCTGAGCTATTTCACCAGGGCGATGAATCATTGAGCTTGGTGTTGGCGGGCGTTGCTACAAGATGACACCTCACACGACGCATTCGGACCAAGGATGGTCCATCTCTACACCAAATACCTTCACTGCCCCAAAATACCCACTTTCGCTACTACTCGTACTGATGACGTCACCGATGACGTCACAGATGACGCGGACATCCATCAAATCGGGATGTACACCCCGAGAGCTACAACATGATACTTCCCCAGACACATTCGGACCAAAGATGGTCCCTCTCTACCCCAGATACCTTCCTGTACTGCCCTAAAATGCCAACTTTCGCTACTACTCGTACTGATGACGTCACCGATGACGTCACAGGTGACGCGGACATCCCTCAAATCGGGATGTACACCCCGAAAGCTACAACATGACACTTCGCTAGACACTTTCGGACCAAAGATGGTCCCTCTCTACCCCAAATACCTTCCTTCACTGCCCCAAAATGCCCACTTTCGCTACTACTCGTACTGATGACGTCACCGATGACGTCACAGGTGACGTGGGCAGCCCTCAAATGGGGTCTACACCCCGAGAGCTACAAGATGACACCTTCCAGGACGCATTCGGGCCAAGGATGGTCCATCTCGACCCCAAATACCTTCCTGTACTGCCCAAAAATGGCCACTTTACTTACTACAACCAACTGCGCATGCGCAGATTGACGCAACTTGCACTTACAAACACAGCATTCTGACTCTAACCCACACAAGCTTCACTTTGACACCTTCCACGACCCATTCAGACCCATAGCGGTCCATATCTGCCCCAAACACACACCCACATACCACCCAAAATGTCCGCTTTCTATACTACGGCCAGACTGCGCATGTGCAGACTATTGAAAACGGACGAACCATTAGTCCAATCGGATGCTCCTCCACGAGAGCTTCAAAATAAGACCTCATACGACATCATAGGATCATTAGGGGCTCACCTAGGTCCCAAAACGTCCACCCCGTATGGCCCTATACCCCCATAGCCATGCAGTATAGGCCTATGGGCCTACCCAGGCCTCGGTGAACTTTTCCAAAAATTTCACCGTTTCGCTCCTGGACCCTTCCCATCGTGTTGTAAATGACGAGACGTGAAAAACAAATCCAAACAGCCCATATCACAATGAACGTGTGTGAATTTCCAAGGTTGAACCTATACCCTCATATAGCCAGTATGGGACTATATGGGCTATATGGTACTTTTCCAACAATTTCACCGTTGCGCTCCGAGACCCTTCCCATCGTGTTCTAAATGACTAGAAGTGAAAAACAAATCCAAGCAACCCATATCACAATGAACGTGTGTGAATTTTCCAGGTTGAACCTATACCCCCATATAGCCAGCCTATAGGCCTATATACAGGCCTACCCGGTACTTTTCCCCAAAATTTCACCGATTCGCTCGGGGGACGAGAAAAACGAGACCCCACAAGCCATAGTAAAGCCCACACAAAAATTTGACCATCCCCATACCCCATACAGGCATTTTCCCTTATACTGTATAATACAGACCCCTATTGTAGGGGTAAAGTCCGAGTTCCACTTTTTATAGTTTCGGGAAAAAATCCTAATTTTACATACACCCACCCCATTGACTTGATAGGCAGGCCCCGATAAGCCCGGAAACCGATATTAGCCCTTTTGGCTAGAGGTGATAGGGGTTTTCCCCTATCTTAGGGGTAAAGTCCGTATTCCGCTTTTTATAGTTTAGGGAAAAAATCCTAATTTTACATGCACCCACCCCATTGACTTGATGGGCAGGTCCCAATAAGCCCGGGGATCGATATTAGCCCTTTTGGCTAGAGTTGATAAGAGTTTTCCCCTATTTTAGGGGTGAAGTCCGTGTTCCGCTTTTTATATTTTCGGGGAAAAATCCTAATTTTAAATGTACCCACCCCATTGACTTGATCTGCAGGCTCCGATAAGCCCAGGGACCGATATTAGCCCTTCTGGCTAGGGTTAGGGTTACGGGTTAGGGTTAGGGTTTTTTATATTTTCGGGGAAAAATCCTAATTTTAAATGTACCCACCCCATTGACTTGATCTGCAGGCTCCGATAAGCCCAGGGACCGATATTAGCCCTTCTGGCTAGGGTTAGGGTTAGGGGTTAGGGTTAGGGTTAGGGTTTTTTATATTTTCGGGGGGAAAATCCTAATTTTACATGCACCCACCCCATTGACTTGATAGGTAGGTGCCAATAAGCCCGGGGACCGATATTACCCCTTTTGGCTAGGGTTGATAGGTGTTTTCCCCTATTTTAGGGGTAAAGTCCGTGTTCCGCTGTTTATAGTTTCGGGAAAAAATCCTAATTTTACATGCACCCACCCCATTGACTTGATAGACAGGTCCCAATAAGCATGGGGAACGATATTAGCCCTTTTGTCTAGGGTTGATAGGTGTTTTCCCCTATTTTAGGGGTAAAGTCCGTGTTCCAATTTTTATAGTTTCGGGAAAAATCCTAATTTTACATGCACCCACCCATGACTGGATGCCCCTTCACGAATGCTTCACTTTGATACCTCACTCGACCCAATCGGACCATGCAGCGTATTTGAAGTCTGGGGACTACTCTTTCTCCGCGGAAGCTTTTTCCAGCGACCGCATGACCACCAGACCGCGGAGGAATTCGAGGTGAAAGAGGGGGCGCCACCTGTTGGAACTATAGCGGCTTTGACCTCTACACGGCCTCAGAGGTCAAAGGCCGTAAATGGCCGCTTCCTATACTTTAACCTGGGTTCCCCCTTAAATTTTACCCGGGGGAACAAATAAGTAGGTCAATATGAGTTTAAATCATTGCTACATACTACTGACATATCCCCCGGACGTATTGTCAGACATTCAAAATTGCAATTGTGATGCTATATGTTAATGTTATGATATTTAAGATGTTGTAAAATGCATTGCCTAATTCTTGCTTTGTTATTTGATAGAAACTGTTGTTTACCCTACGTAAGCCCTACATGTCTATTTTCCTATTTCGTATTGTGAGAGTCATTTTTTACAAGGAAATGCAGGAGGTAGAGGGTCCTAATGCAGATGTTATGAAATGTGACATCGTTTCGGCAGTGAATAGTCCGAGATTCCTATGGCCCTTCAGTCAAACGACGGATAATTTCTGCCAAATTGTCCGGCTGGGGCAGAAAGCCAGCAATGTTGATAGCGAGCAGAAACTATCAAAATATTATTCTTGTTCATGACATTTCGCTTCATCCCTGCGAGGGTAAATTATTTTCATTCAGCTCAATACACTAATACTACTCAAACTAATTTCATGGTTATTGCTGTTCACATTTCAGCTCCAACAAGTACGACACAGTTAATTGATGAGTTGACCACAAAAGTAGATGAGCTGGCTACCCAGACCAGTTTGCCCAGTAATGAGCCCAATATCACTGAGAACAATCCTGGAGGTATTTACGTCAATATCAGCATTTATTTACTGTTCGGTTAAATAATGGTATGGGATTATTGTCCACGCGTTTACACACAATAATAATGGTAATGGCATTGTAAAACAGTTTGATTTGTTACTATTGGTATATCACAGGTGAGGCTTGACCTTCGCGGTATTGAACCCAAACTGTTGAGAAACAGTCTATATTGTGGGCAGTGAATATCACAGTTACCTATTTCAGAATAACCATGCCAAATATCGAACTCCCGTGATGAATATTTTCCAGAAAAAAAACGTATTTGCTATAAAACTGAAGAAATCAAGTAATCGATTTAAAGCGGTTAATAGGTTATTGTCTTTTCCATTAGCTTTGAAAAAGTTGGAGTATCTCCAACGAAACGTCAATAGTAGTATAAGCGTAAAAAAAGGTCCCCTTTTCCAGGGAGGTAACTCTTGATGCCCTTGATTCCAGGTTATAGTATAGGAAGCGGCCGTGCACGGCCTTTCACCTCTGAGGCCGTCAAGGCCGCTTGGCTGGGTGCCAAGTTTTGACCACTATAGTTCCGGCAACCTTTGACCTTGAATTCCTCCGCGGTGATGCGGTCTGGTGGTGATGCGGTCACGGGAGAAAGCCTCCGCGGACAGAAAGTAGTCCCCAGAATTCAAATACGCTGCATGGTCCGATTGGGTCGTATGAGGTATCAATGTGAAGCATTCGTGAAGGGGCATCTGATGGGCTGGGTGCGGGGTTGAAATATTGTCATTCTGCGCATGCGCGGTGGACAAAAGGTATGGAAATAGACGTTTGGGGTCTAGGTGAGCCACTCGTGGTCCGATTGGGTCGAGTGAGGTATCAATGTGAAATATATGTGAGGGGGCATCCGATGGGCTGGGTGTGGGGGTGAAATATCAGTATTCTGCGCATACGCAGTAGACCAAGGGTATGGAAATAGACGTTTTGGGATCCAGGTGAGCCCCTAATGGGCCGATGGAGTCGTCTGAGGTATCATTGTGAAACCTATGTGAGGGGGCATCCGCCTGGACTAGTGTCTCGGCCGTTGTCCACATTCTGCGCATGAGCAGACAGGGAATTGTGGGAAAAGAGTATGGAAATAGACGTTTTGGGGTCGAGGTGGGCCACTATTGGTCCTATGGAGTCGTATGAGGTATCAATGTGTAGCATTCGTGAAGGAGCATCCGACGGGATTGGTGGGACGTGGAACTGACGTCATTCTGCGCATGCAGTAGACAAAGTGTATGGAAATAGACGTTTTGGGGTCTAGGGGAGCCCCTAATGGGCCGATGGAGTCGTATGAGATATCAATGTAAAGCAGTCGTGAAGGAGCATCCACCTGGACTAGTGTGTCGTCTGTGTTCAACATTCTGCGCATGCGCAGACAGGGAATTGTGGGAAAAGGGAATGGAAATAGACGTTTTGGGGTTTAGGTGGGCCACTATTGGTCCGATGGAGTCAAGTGAGGTATCAATGTCAAGCACACGTGAGGGCGCATCCCACTGGGTGGATGTGGAGTAGGAATATCGTCATTATGGAAATAGACATTTTGGGGCGGACATGGGCCAATATGGGTCCGATGGTGTCGCGTGAGGTCTTATTTTGAAGCTCTCGTGGAGAAGCATCCGACTGGACTAATGTATCGTCGGCTTTCATCATTCTGCGCATGCGCAGTCTGGCCGTAGTATAGAAATATACACATGGGGGGTGTGTTTGGGGTACTAAACCACTATGGGTCCGAATGCGTCGTGTCAAGTGGCATCTTGTAGCAACGCCCGCCAACGCCAAGCTCAACCCTCCAACGCCCTGGTGAATTAGCCCAAAAGCTCTGATTGTCCTGGAATTGTCACTAATTCATTGGAAATGCAGTGACGCCCGTCAATGTCCGCCTTAACGCCCTAGCATAACGCATTGACGCCATGATATAGACAGATGAGAGAAAAACAACAACAACAAGGATGAGAGAACAACAACAAGTTTTTATATAGTTTATTCTCCCCAATGTTACATCATACCCACGCTGGGGGAGCCGCGTTGGGTATGTTTACAATTCGAGAAAACTCCTGTCCAATCAGAGACCGCCATTGGTCCTGCCATATTCGTTCTTGCCCGTCAAATGTATTCTCGACTGCACTTGTCCAGTCAGAAGCCGTCCTTACGAAAGTCCCATCTTCGGCCCTGTTCGCTCTCATCCGTTTGGTCTAATCGTCGTCGGTCAGGCCTGGATATTCGTCGGGCAGCATATCATGGAAGAGTTGTTTGCGCATTCTAATCGCATTTTTCAGGGCCTCGGTGGGTGGTAACCCCATATCCTCTTCCAGGTGACGCTTGGTCTTCATGATGGACCTGTGCGTGGGGTCACCTTTCATTTCAAGCGGTAGTAAGGTATACTGTTCATAGATCGCCATGGCTGTTTTCCTGATGCGGGGCCGCATTTCTGTGTACGCATGTTGTAAGTTATCCTGTCCCGCGTCCTCGATCGCTTCAGCGTGAGTATTGATAGCTGCTGTCACAATACGATCCTAGAAGGTAGGTTCTGCCTCACTTTCCTGGGATGTAGGCTGACTATCTGAGGTCAAGTTCTCCATATCAGTAGATAGACTGTCAGCAATCTTGGATTCGGTATCAGTCGATACACTCTCATCGATCTCTGTATCAGCATCCGATTCAACGGACTCCTCGGCGTCTTCAATCCCATGTATATTTTTCTGGTGTCGCATCATATCGTAATGTCTGGTGAACGTGCGTTCACACTCAGAACAAGTATAAGCCATGTTGACGGTTGAACGTCGAATGTGCGTGTTTTGGGAATACACTTGCTTTCATAGACAGTAACGCCCGCCAACGCCCACTGTTACGCCTTAACGCCCTATATGTACGCCTTAACGCTCGTCTCAACGCTTTAACACGCTTTCTTAACGCTTTAACGTCGTTTAATGATGCGTTCGAACAAATGTTGCTTTTGTGCTATTGCTCTGACATACGCCGCTTTCCAGTTCATGCCCGAGGTTTTCAACATCGACGCTGTTCTTTCGATTTCCATATGGACTGGGTCCTTGTCCAACAATTTCATACTGGTCACGAGGTCGACATACTGCTGACGTAAAGCCCGTCGTAGTCTGGGTGCCAATCTGTTATGGGCTAACATTGCGGCTTCTTTTTTCGAATATCCTTTGTGTTGAAACTTGTTTTCGGTGGCCCTCAACGTCTCGCCCATCTCGGCGTCCATACTTTCTTTGAACAAATCCTTCCATAGCCTCGAGTTCACATTATGTTCATTCGCTTTTACGGGTTCGGGTTGGTCCTTCACGGTTCGGTGATATTCCGGGACTGATGGTATGAAGCGGACCCGCTGTATGGGGGTGGGTTGCTGCTGCTGCTCTGCCAGGAGTGGACTCGGCGGATGGTGTAGGGGTATATGACGTTGCGGTGATTCCTCGCCGGGTAACAGGTGGGTCGTCAGCCGACGATCTTCTGGGGTATGGGCTTTTAAATCTACGAACAGGTAGCCGTACGGACGACTTGTCGCCCCTTGAAACGCCTGCATAAAATGGTCGATGTTCTGAGGATAAATTCGACTACCAAACACACGGATTTGTGCTCTGTCAATGGGATTGGAGAACAACACAAAGTATTGGCAGTTCAAGGCAATATTTCTGGACGCCTTGCCTTGAGGAAAGAGATTCTGGGTCAAATAGATGACGGACAGATTCCGATGATGGGATCCTTTAGTAAACAAGTCGGCGACGTTTGAATTGTCCTTGGCCGCACTCATCAGATCATCTAGCACTAACACGTTGGTCTGCTCGGGGTCAAAGTAATACGGTTCGTTTATGTCGTGGGGAATCCCTGGGACGAAGCTCACATTCTGTAACCTTGTAGTTTCGTAGGCGGGCTGCCATTGGCTATAACACCAAACAACACGTGTCGGAGCTGGGGTTGCCACACCTGCCTCTAAGAACTTCATCACCCAGGACGTCTTTCCACATGCCGTAGGGCCGCTCACCGTCATCGTATAGGGATGCTCTACTGCTCTTGTTGGACCTATAGCGGGACTCGGCTGTGTCTCTTGGTTGTGTTTGCGTTGAATGTGCCTGAGCATACTATCGCGACGAGAGAAGGTTCTCTGACAGAACGTACACGTACACGACATGTTCATCAGTCGACCAATACATATGGACTGATGAGGGACACATGTTCATTCCTATATTTACAGACACTACCACCACCACACACACACACCACCACCAACATCACCAACACCACCAACACATACCACCACACCACCACCAACCACCACCACCACCACCGGGCGTTGACGGGCGTCAACGCCCGGTGGTGGTGGTAGCTCCCGTGTGGCAGAGCTCTTGGATCGGAGCTCTCGGAGCTCAAAGCTTGTGGAGCTCAGAGCTCGGAAATGACGTCATCGCAGGCATGCGCGTGTACCTGTGCTGCACCCGCACCCTGGTGTACCCTATTCCCTACGGGCTATAGGGTACAGGGTGCAGCACAGGTACACGCGCATGCCTGCGATGACGTCATTTCCGAGCTCTGAGCTCCACAAGCTTTGAGCTCCGAGAGCTCCGATCCAAGAGCTCTGCCACACGGGGGCTACCACCACCACCGGGCACGCCCCACCGGGCGTTGGTGGTGGGCGTTGGTGGTGGTGGTGGTGGTAGTGGTGGTGTTGGTGGTGTTGGTGGTGGTGTGTGTGTGGTGGTGGTAGTGTCTGTAAATATAGGAATGAACATGTGTCCCTCATCAGTCCATATGTATTGGTCGACTGATGAACATGTCGTGTACGTGTACGTTCTGTCAGAGAACCTTCTCTCGTCGCGATAGTATGCTCAGGCACATTCAACGCAAACACAACCAAGAGACACAGCCGAGTCCCGCTATAGGTCCAACAGGAGCAGTAGAGCATCCCTATACGATGACGGTGAGCGGCCCTACGGCATGTGGAAAGGCGTCCTGGGTGATGAGGTTCTTAGAGGCAGGTGTGGCAACCCCCGCTCCGACACGTGTTGTTTGGTGTTATAGCCAATGGTTTCCATCTCCCCCTCAGTCTCCACTTCAGTGACAATCTTCTTCTTGACAATGATTCGTAGCCTGCTCAATTTCAGGAACAGTACCCTCAGCTGACCTACTTACCCCTTTACCCTCGACTGTACCACTCTCGCTCTGTTCCTATCCTTCGTGGCACTCTTCAGCTGGCCTATCGGTTGACATCTCAACTGATACTGAAGGTTCAGAGGACTGGGTAGCGACTATCTCTGAGAGTTGTCATCTGGATTACCGTTGACTGTTGATGTCGATGTCCTTGGTGATGTAAAAATCGCCTTTTGTCGCATAGGCTTCGGTTGTGGTGGCACCCTGCTGATGTCTTCAACCACCACAGGCTTCCGTACTCTTGGCTTGGGTACCGGCAGTTCCTGGTGACAAATTAAGCTGACTGGAAGCAGCATATTCCGATGCAGCGTTCTCTTTCTCCGTTCTCCATCTTCCCTACCAATCACAAACACTGGTATTGATGGGTTGGGACGCTTCAGAATCACATACATCTCTTCTCTCTATTTATCCGCCAACTTGTGCCGACCAGCGAACACCACATTCCTCAGCAAAACTCTATCCCCCACCTCCAAGGAAGCCGCGCTTGCCTTGCGATAAAAATTGGTTTTCTGCTTGGACTGAGAACTCCGCGCCGCCGAAGCCGCCATGTCGTATGCCTGCTTCAGTCGATCTTTCAGGGACTTGGTGTAACTGGATAAGGACTTCGACTTCTGGGGCTCAATATACAGTCCAAATGCCAAATCGATGGGCAACCGTCGGTGTCGACCAAACATCAAGAAGAATGGGGAAGTGGAGGTTGTTTCATGGCGCGTGCACCAATGGACCTACATGCTCCTTCCAGTTCTTCTTGCTGTCTGTGTCGAGGGTGCCGAGCATGTCGCAGAGAGTCCTGTTGAAACGCTCGCACATCTCATTTCCCATGGGATGGTATGGTGTAGTCCTTGACTTGTTCATCTTTAACAGCTGGCACAACACTTGCATCAGCTTCCCAGTGAAGTTGGCACCTTGATCTGAATGAATTCGTTTTGGCAACCCATGTTACACGATGAAGTTGTTAAAAAACATCTCGGCTGTTTGTCTTGGCTGTCATATTCTTTGTTGGATAGGCTTGCGCATACCGCGTAAAATGGTCTGTCACAACAAGAATATGTTCCAGTACTCCTTTCGATGATTCTAAAGTTAAAAAATCCATACAGACAAGTTCGAGGGGCTCCGATGTACTGATGCTGATGAGAGGGGCTCGGCTGCTGATAGGTGTCTTCCGGCGCACACATCTCTCACAGTTCTGCAGGTGGGTTGCTACGTCCTTCGCCATACCAGGCCAATAGATCCTATCCTTTAACGAGGATATTGTTCTATCCCTGCCTGGATGACCTACATCGTCATGCAACCGACGAAGGGTAGAGGAATGACAGTTAACAGGTAAAACTAGTTGTTCTTGTTGCACTCCAACGACAGTCGTAACTCGGTACAACACATCCCTCTTAAGCGTCAACTGACTGAAGCGTTTCAACAGCGTTGTCATCCTCTGATCACCAATGAACTTCATTCTGTCTGGTTTCGTCCCATTTCTCAAATGCGGAATAATTGTGGAAAGTGACGGATCTTTTGCTTGAGACCTCCTCCAATCCCGTGCATTTGCATCACAACTGTCACCTGTTAGTTCTGGCTCTTCCTCCACTGCATCAGCTGACAGACACAAACTCTCGACTAAATTGGACACGTGAATAGTATTGCCAATAGCACCAACAGACTCCTTTGAGATCTGTTCTATTTGCGGTAACTCATTCGCCATCCACGGTAGTCTGGAGAGTCTGTCCGCATCAGTGTTAGCCTTTCCTGGTCGATACCGTATGCTGAAATTGTAACATGCCATGGCTGCTAGCCATCGGTGTCCTGTAGCGTCTAGACGAGCACTTGTCAATGCGTATGTCAAAGGGTTGTTGACAGTGACCACTTCAAAGTCATGTCCATACAAGTAGTCATGGAACTTTTCTGAGATTGACCACTTCAAACATAAAAACTCAAGTTTATATGCAGAATAGTTCTTCTCAGAACGACTCAGTCCCCTACTTGCATAGGCGATGACCCGAAGTTGGTCATCCTGCCGTTGGTATAACACAGCGCCAAAACCCTGGATACTAGCATCTGTGTGTTGCTCAAAGGGTTTGGTGTAATCAGCGTAGCCTAATACAGGAGGGGTGGATAACCGTTGCTTCAACTCGTTGAAGGCCTCTTGCTGCGCAGAACCCCAAACCCAGTCCATACTCATTATCTTCTGTTTTGTCTTCTTAGATGCAGACTTCGGCATCAACTCTGATAATGGCTTGGCAATCTTAGAGAAATTTTTGATGAATTTCCTGTAGTAACCAGCGAATCCGAGGAATCGGCGGACATCTTCTGGATCAGATGGTATTGGGCATTCACTTATTTTGTTGGTCTTCTCCGGGTCCACCTCAATACCATCTTCAGAGACAATGTACCCAACATACTTAACTCGACGCATGAAGAATTTGCATTTCCCCGGCGCAAGCTTCAAACCACACTCCTGCAGCCGACGAAACACCAGTTCCAATCTCTTAATGTGCTCTTCGTATGTCTTTGAGAAGATAACCAAATCGTCAAGATAAATTAAGCACACGTTGAGATGGAGACCCTCAAGACACCGTTCCATAAGGCTGGTATGTAACTGGTGCATTTGAGAGTCCAGGCGGCATCCGGTTGTACTAAAAAAATCCAAGCGGGCCAACAGTAAAGGCAGTGCGCTGTTTGTGATCTCCGTCTACCTCTACCTGGTGGTAGCCACTCTTCATGTCGAGGACAGAGGAGTAACGCATTCCTCCCAAAGAATCCCGAAGTTCCTCAATCCTCGGCAAGGCGTAAGAATCTTTACTCGTCCTGTTGTTCAGTTGTCTATAGTCAATGGCACAGACGGCCATCTTTCTTCTTCACTAACACAACATTCGATGCTCAGGCACTGGGCGATGGTCTGATGACACCAGCAGATAACAGCTGTTGCAGGTGGTTGCGCACTTCCTCATACATCCCTGGTGGTATTCGGCGATGTCTCTGTTTGAAAGGGAGTTCATCATCCAGCTCTATCTTGTGATACTCCATATTGCTATGTCCGAGGTTCTCATCATTCTTAGAGAAGATATCTTGGAACTTGAGTATGGTGTCACGTCCTAGTTTAACTTCATCCTCTGTTAGGCCCCTCTCCTCTATCTCGATTTGCTCACAAAGGGTGTCTGTAGAGACAGGCTCTCTGGGAGGTAGGTCTTGACGGGTTACGGGTTGGAGCTCACAGTGGACTGCTCCAGGAGATATGATGATGGTCAATGTGGTCACATTGGATAAATGTACCTCCACTGTGTCTGACCTGGTGCTATCGTACGTCAAAATGGTAGGTACAATGTCAAGGTCGTGTGACAGTGTTGATCCTGACGTAGGCTGTAAAAGTGCACAAACTGCCGGTGACGTCAGTCCCTTAGTAACTCGACCCCTTACACTAACACTACTGTTGGCAGGGATAGTTATACTTCTCTCTCCCACACACTTCACTACGCCAAGTCGCCACTCATTACGCTCCAGATCTCGTTCAGGTAACGTAATGCTTCTGTAAGCCAGGTACCATGGTGTATGTAGAGCTGCCTTCTGTAGAAACCTGGTCCCATATGACTTCTTGTAATCATCAATGAGACAGCTTAGGATATTCGCTCCCAGCAATACCGGAACTCTGGCGTTGTATCTGGAATCCGGAACAACCAGCATCAAACAGTGAACTCCTCCAGGTGAATCAATTCCAGCACCGTTAACATTGACCAACACATCTATGAACCCAATATATGGAAGTGACTCACCGCCAGCACATTCTGTCTAAAATATCAACTAAAGATTCTATAGTAACACGTGGTAGTTGAGTCTTATAAAATGATTCAGAGATAATTGACACAGTAGCACCAGTGTCCAATAACGTTGTGGTTGGCATACCTTCAATTAGAATCGCCACTTCGTTTGCAGCTCCTACCAAACCGTCTGGTACCCGTTTACCTGCGGGACGCTGTGATAAACCTATGGGTGTCCCTCCCCATAGGCTTGTGCCAGTTTAAAGGTTTCCGCCTGTGGTCGAGGTTGACACGGCATCCAACTTCGATGTATCCACAGTCTCCACATCGGTAACATTGAAATTCATTACTGTAAACTGTAGCCCCATCACTCCTCCACCATGTCGGAGTGCCACTCGATGCCTGCGCATTGTCAAATGTCTGTCTTGGCCAGCCTTGCCTGGGTTGAACTTGGTGTGGAGTTACATCAGACTGTGTCGTCTGCCATGCTGAGAAATTACGTTAGGAGGGCAATCCCTGGTAACGATCTTTCTGTGCCATCTTGTGGCCCTTGCAATATCGGTGATCATTGGGGTTCTGATCTGGAACCTGGTAATGCTGTTGTTGGTAGACCTGGGCATAATCTTGGCGCTGTTCTTTCATCTCCGCTAATTCTGCCTTGATCTCTTTCATCATCTCTCTCAGATCAAACACTTCTTTGTGACGACTTCATCTGTAGAGGCAGCCATCTTAACAGATGCAGTCTGCTTCTTACCAGAGTTGGCCGTACCAACACTACCTCTGTTAGTGTCGAATTCCATCTCCCGCAAACACAGTCTAAGCTCATCAAGGTTGGAGATCAGGTCGAACTTGTGCGCAGCCAAACTCTTCAATACAGGTTTTAGACCATCCCACATGCGAGGTTTGAGCATTTCGTCTTGCTCCTCCTGTGCTCTGGGTTGACGTTCAGTTATCTGGAAAAGAATATTTTCCAGCCGACATCCCCAAGCAGCGACATCTTCATCATCCTTTTGGGTGATGCTATAAAATTTGGGACATCAGGGTGGCTCGTCTCCTCAAAGTCCCAAAAGGCACTCTTAAACTTGGCCAACAAGTCAGTCAGACTCGCCTGGTGACCCAGTTTCATGGCCAGCTTCGCAGCTTCACCTTTCAAGGATTTTGGTATTGCCTGAAGGACATCCTCATCACGGTGTGTCTTTCACTGCATCAGGCAATCAACCACAAAATGCCAAAGGTCATAGGTTGTGTCCTTGCCCGGTTCCCCACTAAAGAACGGGACTTTAGGGAGCTGATGGTATGACATTCTTGTAGGCGATCTCCGGGTAGTGTTAGGTGGAGTCGGATCAGTTGAACCAGGGTTAACCCCAGCAGGAAGCTCTTCTTGCTCAGCCATACCTTGAAGCCACATCGTGAAATCTTCACTTGTGTCTGCCTTCTGGGACATACCCATCTTTTGAAATACTTTCAACATATTCCTCACCTCTTCGGCCTTTGAGATCCATGGTTGCCTTACCAATGTGAACCCAAGCGCGAAGTCAGTACTAAACAACAGATAAAATCTCCTCAATTATACTTAGATAAACAGTAGTACAGTACACACAGAAGGTAATTAACCCTACCTGGCCTGAGGGGCCGAAATGCCCCCCCCCCCCCACCCCACCAAACTTTCTGCTACACTGCCCAGCAAGGTCGAAGAGGACACATGCTGGGTTGGAATGACCGCGTGGGAGATATTTTAACAAAGTTCCGAGACTTAGGCGAACAGCCACTTTCTGTGGGCATAGCTCTGTTAGATGATGGCGATGGAATCTCTCAGACACTTGCCAAACATCGTGCAGAGGGGCACGCTCTGTTGCTCCTTGTCACAGAAGAAACATGTGTCACCTTTTGATGTTACATCTTCGCATGCAACATGGCGCCGCGTGTAAGGGCGATCTCGGGTGTCACCTTCACATGGAGTTATTGTGCGTGACTCTAGTCGTGCCAGTCGACTTGAAGAACATTTCAAACGGCAAGATGTGTGCCATTGGGCACTATGTTTGGCAAGTGTCTGAGAGATTCCATCGCCATCATCTAACAGAGCTATGTCCACAGAAATTGGCTGTTCGCCTAAGTCTCGGAACTTTGTTAAAATGTCACCCATGCGGTAATACCCAGCCCCAACATCTGTCCTCTTCGACCTTGCTGAGCAGTGGAGCACTTCTGAAGAATGTACTTGGCACAGGGCATAACGGCTCCAATCCATATGGTGATGGTAGACTGTCGACGTAGATGGTTGCAGACTGTCATCTTGTACAATCTTACATCGCTTCTTCGCTGGCATGGTGGTTCTAATCAGTCATCTGCAAGAAGAAAAACACAGATTTATTTGTCATAATAATATGTTGTTTTGGTTTGCTTGATTGTGGCGTTTCTTGATGGCGTATCTATGTTGGTTTTCGGTGCAGTTTGGTATTGGAAGCCTTATATCTGGGAAAATAATAAGAATGATATGATGAATGATATTTGCTTAAAGGATCGGACAAATTTGGGGTTTTGTTCATAAACTGCAGCTATTTCGCATGCATTCGTATATAATTATGATTGCAATGCATTTCTGTCGATTGCCCGATGTTTTGTGTTTATGAAAACATATAGAAAATAATATTGCATTCAGATATGTATGTTCTTAAGTGACTACGATATGGAACTTGTTATGCGTGAATCGTATGGACACAATCTTTGATGTTCACACATATAGCTGATATTGCACAAAATCGTAATGACACTGTATCTTAAATTGTTTAGTGTCTACTGATCAACAAATTGATCACATATGGACTTCTTGATATAGATATTCTGACGCATGTCCTGAAGTTATAAAAGATGATAAATTGTCATATATCTGCATCAGTAATGGCTTCCTTGTGTACGAAAACATATAAAACAGCATTTTATTCATGCTTTTGTGACATGTATTCAGGAAGATATGCCGTTTAATAGATTTTCACGACGCACATGGCGGCCATCTTGGATTTTCTCAGTTTACGGGCATAAAAGAAAAAATCATCAACTGTGCCAATTTTGGTGCTTTTACCGCAATTATTTCACATATCTGCCTCACTATGGTGGCTATTTTGGATTTTGCCATTTCCGGGCATCCACGGAAAAAATTTAGCTTGGCCCTATATTTAAAATCGATTACTATATATTAAACTTCAAATGTGCCAATTTTGGTGCTTTTACCACCAAACCCACAATCCTCCTGTATTTTGCCACATATCCGCCCCACTATTACCATAATATAGTAATTTGTAATACTGGCTTTCCCAAGATATGTACTTTAACTTTAACTAGTATCTATCCATCACATACACTGCAAAAGGGTGAGTTGGCAAATTGGTGGATGAAAGAATGCAGTGTTATGTCACAATACAAGTGCAGCAATCATTTGTCAAAATGTCAAAAGTATGGATAAGAAATATATCTTGATATTCAAAATCTGACACTACAAATAATTTAAATAAAGGTGGGTATTGGGGAGCAAAGGGAGACAATTCACACTACACCACATTCAACACTTTCACACTGTGGTTGGTAATACTAAGTGACTGTATGTGTATATGTATGCAGAACATTTTTTTTTTTCAATATATAATAGAGTTCATATAGGCATAACCATCAACAGATAGATATAGGGTGTAGTCAATGGAGTAAATTCACTTCATTTAATATGTCAAGGGGAACATCATAATAATCTTACCGTGTACAAGAATTAACGGATACCAGTTTAGAAACACAGTCTTCTGTATATGAAGATGAATGTCACACGAGATACTGCACTCAAGGTACAATCAGTCCCTTTTTGTTTTCACTGATTGCAAAGTCATTGATGAAAACACTCACAGGGCAGCACGTAAACACAAGAATCGATTCACTGATCACAGTTCTCAAATTCGGGCTGACAGGGCGGTAATCACTCCTGTGGAATCACTGAATATGGGCTCCTCTTCCAACGTACTTCTGTAGCCGCAACAGACCTCACTGGAGGCTCCATTTTGTGTTGAAGTCCGAACACAGGCTACGGGATGTGAGTCTTGTTGCTTTTTAGCCCACCATCATCAGATGGTGGGCTGTTCAAATCACTTTTCGTCCGTGGTCCGTCGTCCGTGGTCCGTCAGTCCGTCAGTCCGTCCGTAAACAATTCTTGTTATCGCGATTTCTCAGGAGCTACTGAATGGATCTTTCTCAAATTTGGTACATAGGTTCCCCTTGGGGTCTAGTTGTGCAAGATACCTTTTTTGGTCCGATTCGAAAATCCCATATGGCCACCAGGCAGCCATCTTGGATTTCCGCATGAAACCTTGTTATCGCGATTTCTCAGGAACTACTACATGGATCTTTCACCAATTTGGTACACAGGTTCCCCTTGGGGTCTAGTTGTGCAAGATACCTTTTATGGTCCGATTCGAAAATCCAATATGGCCACCGGGCATCCATCTTGGATTTCCACATGAAATCTTGTTATCGCGATTTCTCAGGAACTACTTCATGGATCTTTCTCAAATTTGGTACACAGGTTCCCCTTGGGGTCTAGTTGTGCAAGATACCTTTTCTGGTCCGATTCGAAAATCCAATATGGCCACCAGGCAACCATCTTGGATTTCCCATGAAACATTGTTATCGTCATTTCTCAGGAAGTACTGCATGGATCTTTCTCAAATTTGGTACACAGGTTCCCCTTGGGGTCTAGTTGTGCAAGATACCTTTTCTGGTCCGATTCGAAAATCCAATATGGCCACTGGGCAGCCATCTTGGATTTCCCCCATGAAACCTGTTATCGCGATTTCTCGTGAACTACCGCATGGATCTTTCTCAAATTTGGTACACAGGTTCCTCTTGGGATCTAGTTGTGCAAAAATACTTTTCTTGGTCTGATTCGGAAAACTAATATGCCGCCCAAAAGTGCTTTCTTCCATTCTAGACTTCCCATGAAACCTTGTTATCGCGATTTCTCAGGAAGTACTGCATGGATCTTTCTCAAATTTGGTACACAGGTTCCCCTTTGGGTCTAGTTGTGCAAGAAACCTTTTCTGGTCCGATTCGAAAATCCAATATGGCCACCAGGCAACCATCATGGATTTCCCCCATGAAACCTTGTTATCGCGATTTATCAGAAACTACTGCATGGATCTTTTCTCAAATTTGGTACACAGGTTCCCCTTGGGGTCTAGTTGTGCAAGATACCTTTCTGGTCCAATTCGAAAACCCAATATGGCCACAAGGCAGCCATCTTGAATTTTCCCATGAAACCTTGTTATCGCGATTTCTCAGGAACTACTGCATGAATCTTTCTCAAATTTGGTACACATGTTCCCCTTGGGATCTAGTTGTGCAAGATACCTTTT
>JAVTVY010052089.1:0-25608 GCA_036873755.1 Hanleya hanleyi | reverse complement strand
AGTAACCCCAATCCGTTCTCGGGCCAGGCGATGCACTTCCTCCATATGTTTCAAGAGGTTTACCAAGTAAGCATCCCCCGTGAACTTTTGCATGTTAACCTCTGCTACTCCCAATAGAATGTCCACTGGCAGAATGACTTCCCGCCCCAACATCAACATGTTGGGAGAGAAACCGGTATCGCGATTCGGCATAGACCGAATAGCCATTCCGATTAATGGGAGGTGTTTATCCCAGTCCATCTGCCTATTCTCCAGGTAACAACGAATCACCTGGAGCAACAGACGATTATACCGTTCCACCTGACCATTGGAACAGGGGCGGTAAGGGGTAGTACGAGATTTCGTGACTTCAAAGACCTTGCAAAATTCAGAGAACAGGTTACCGACAAAGTTCCTGCCTTGATCGGTATGCACCTGCAACGGTACTCCAAACCGCACTATGAACCCCTCTAGAAATGCCTTTGCGACGCTTTCCGCCGATTGCTCAGGAAGGGGGCAAATCTCCAGCCATTTAGTGAATTGGTCAATCATCATCAAGATGTAGCGATTTCCCCCTTCCGAAGTCACCAGCGGGCCCAAGATGTCCAGATGGACCCGCTCCATTGGTGCTCCTGCATGGAAAGAGCCCAATGCCCCTTTAGGGTTCACTCTCGGTTTCTTGTTGGTGTTGCAAGTAGCACATGTCCGAACATACAGTTCTACGTCCCGAGTTAAATTGGGCCAAAAGAAAGAACGTTTTGTCAAAGCCAACGTCTTATCGCGGCCCAAATGACCCCCAGTCTTTGTGTCGTGCACTAAGCGCAACACTTCAGAACGTAGCTCTGACGGTACTACTAACTTCAGCTTGGAAGTCACACCATAGTCCCACTGATAGTACAAAACTCCATCTTTCAGTCTCAGGCAAGAACGACATAGCCACAAATGCTTTGTCACTGGACTGCTCATAAATAGTCTTGATGGAGTTTGTCCGGTTTCCACATGATCAATCACGGGACGAAGCTGTAAGTCATTATACTGTTTTTCCCTCATTTCAGATGGGGAGAACAATTCAGAGATGACGTCTAGCGACCCAGGGTCTGGATCTGGGTCAGCCTGGTCATCCAAATCGATGAACAAAGCCCGTACCGCAATTGCTGCCGTACCAGTGGTAGCCAAAGGGATCACATCATCCACATCCTCTGTGAAACGACTCCACTGGTTATGGGCTCTCAGACAGAATTTACATCCCCCACAAGGAAGGAATTCGGGTTGACTTCCCGCCACATAGCAGTTACATGCGGGTAAGCAGTCTGGAATGCGTGACAATCCATCGGCATTCCCATGAGCAACCCCAGCCCTATACTGAATGGTCATGTCGTACTGGCTGAGTTCCTCCAGCCATCTAGCCAACTGGCCTTCAATTTGGCGGAATCGGGTCAGCCATACCAAGCTATTGTGGTCCGTACGAATCAGAAAAGGCTTACCCAGCAAATAGTGCCTAAAAGTCCGGGTAAAAGTTACGACCGCTAGAAGTTCTTTACGGGTCGTACAATACCGGCGCTGCGTTGGGGCCAGGTTTCGACTGGCGTACGCTATTGTGCGCTCAACACCACTCTGTACCTGCACAAGTTCTGCTCCTATCGCGGTATCAGAAGCATCGGTGTCCAAGATGAACGGATCATCCACCGTAGGTATGGACAAAACAGGCGCCCCAATCACGGCCTCCTTAAGACCCTCGAATGCCTGTTGATGTCGGCCCTCCCAGCTGAAATGAGCCTTGGGCTTCGTCAAGTCATACAGGCACCCCGCTATCTTCGCAAAATTGGCTACAAAATCACGATGATAGTTTACAAACCCCAGAAATGCCTGGAGTTCTGTACGGTCTGTAGGCACCGGCCATGCACGCACGGCACTAATTTTGCTGTCTGTAACTGCAATTCCTGCCCTGCTGACTGTTTTTCCGAGAAATTCTACCTCTCGCCGAAACAAAGAGCACTTCTTCGGTTTCAGCTTCAGGTTATGATCCCGGAAGCGCTGTAATACAAGACGGAGGTTCGCCAATACTCGGTCAAAAGTCCGACCCACTACCACCACATCATCCAGGTAGGCGAGCACTTCCTTCCAGGTCAGGCCACGAAGCACAGTCTGCATTGCTCGTTGAAAAGTGGCCGGAGCATTGCAAAGGCCGAATGCCATCCGGACATGCTCGAAAAGCCCATACTTGGTGATGAAAGCGGTCTTGTGGCGATCCGCTGGGTCGACCGAGATCTGCCAGTACCCCGCCGCCAGGTCTAGCGTGCAGAAGTACTCGGCCCCATCTAGCGCATCCAAACAGTCATCAATTAACGGCAATGGGAAGGCGTCTTTTACCGTAATATTGTTTAGGGCTCTAAAATCAATACAATATCGCACTGACCCGTCCTTCTTCCTGATCAAAACTGGGGCAGAGGCCCAATCTGATTTAGAAGGTTGGATGACGCCTACATCCAACATCGCCTGCAGATGTTTTCCCTCCTCCCCTTCAAATCCGCGAGGCGTCCGTCTCAAGCGCTGACGGATAGGACGAGCATCCGTGGTCTCAATATGATGAACAGTGTCAGTGAAATGACCTAGATCTAGGTCACCTGTGGAGAACCGGTCTTGATACTCCACCAGGACCTCTTTCACTTTCACTGCCTGTTCCTCGGTTAATCCCTCACAGGATGCCTTGTACAAGGGTACCAGATATTCTGGTAGGGAATCTGTCATAGGAGCACTATTCACTTGCCGGATACTAGGCTCCCCTTGTTTGGCAACAGTATCAGTGTTCGGGTCGCTGTACACCCCATCCAGTTCCAGCGTTGTCCCGATCCATGCTCCACTAGATATTGTCACCTCATTTGCAGAGGGATTACGCAGGCAAATCGGGACCCTTGAAGCACCCCGAATTGCCATCTTGGGCACCATTATAACTGACTGGTCAATCACAGGCTCCAAGACGTAATCAACTGGCGCGAAACCATGCATCACTCCCTGAACCAACTGGGAGGTGAGCGGAGGAACAGTAACCGTTTCGGCCAGCGTAACCCTACTAATTGACAGTGGTTCCCCTTCCCCATGACACTTCAAGGTCGCGGACACCTTTCTGTCTCCAATAACTAAGACATTCTTATTGAAGTCCACGATACAGTTATTGGCAGACAGAAAGTCAAATCCTAAGAGAAGGTCATCAACCAATGGAGCAACCACGACGTCCCAGGTACAATGAAAATCTAGCACTGACATTGGTACCTGCCTAACTAGCATTCCCATGCTAGAGGATCCCTGGAACGCCCCAGTTAACCGAACAGGAGATGACGACAATCCTTGTAACCCCAGTTTAGAGTATAATTCATAACTCATCACTGTGGCCTGTGCAGCTGTGTCGACCACTGCCGTGACTGGCGTCGAACCAACTTGCACTGGGATGGTCATAGTCCAACCAGGAGAACGAGATAGAGCAATATCCCGGATCGCCACAGCGGGAGTCTCCGAAACATCTCTCTCTGTCACAGAGCCCCTCCATTTCCTCTGGCCACGGCGACTTACACTTGGGGCTGAGAACCGGCCACCGTTCCCAGCCCTTGAGCGTTTAAAGGACCCTGCGAGTATCGGGTTGGACAATTACGGCTTATGTGACCGATCTCATCACAGCTATAGCACCGTAATTGAGGTCTCGCGTTTCTCGTGGACTGTGCACATTGAGAACTCTTGTGTCCCACTTTCCCGCACGTGTAGCAGGTAATAGCAGTCGGGGTCCTCGAATTCTGGAGAGACTCCTTCACTTTCCCCTGGATGCACTCCCCAATTAAGGACTTTATAGTTGTCCTCAACTCCTCACTTAACTGCTTCTCGGTATCAGTTGCCCATATCATAGGCTCTGCACTCTGATCCAGGCCCACAGCCCGCACAGATTTCACAGCCAATGACTTGTGATTGTGCAAGGACAGAGTCACATACTTCAAAGCCTCTTGAATTGTTTGTGGCTCTTTCTCCATTGCAAAGGCAACTGCCTGTCGCTCCCGGCATCCTCGCAAAAAATGCTCCACACAAACAGTTTGAATAACACTGTCTGGGGCATCGGGATAGGCATTCAATGCCAAATAGTTGCATTTTTCCGCAAAATCCTCGAGTGTATCATCAGGACCCCGTTCCTCAACCTGCAACCGCCGCCTTATTGCTTGCGGAGGTTCGCGAATACCGTATCGCTTTTCCAAATTCTCCATTAATCTGTCCAAGTCTCCCTTGTCTCTTTCGGACTGCACATGGAAATACTCTATGGCTTTCCCATGCATGCACTCCAAAAGTTTTCGGAGAGCTTTCTTCTTATTCCATGCCCTAATCTTGGATTCCAATTCGAATTTAATTCGAAACGGAATCCAAGTATCCTTTGCGCCCGAAAACACCAAGGTCTTTGGTAGATGTGGGCTACGGCTACGCCTACGATATCCCCTAGTCGACCTACTAGTCCTCGGAGATCTCGATGCACGGGAGTAACCGGAGCCACTATTACATCCACTATCATCAGTATCAGCTTCTGCTCCTGATGGTAAATCATCCGTTGCCGCCAGCACATGGGCTTGGACTACATTATTATTGATTACCGCAGGGGGCTGCGGTTGAGAATCATACCTCACCCCCCTATGGCTAAGTGGTGGAGGTAAGGCATACCTACTGGCCGCCTCAGCATCACCTCTAGCAGGAGTCGAAGTCCTTGCATTCCGATGCACACCTATTGATCGAACGGCCTGTGTACCGACTTCTTGACTACCAACCTCCGTCCCTCGAGCTGGACCCGTATGAACGGAAGTTGGCAACCCAGAATTACGAACTGGTCCCCGAATACCTGGGGGATTGCCATGACCATACACACTAGTCGATGGCATTACGCTCATAAGTCCATTCATAAATCTAGTCTGGGAGTTGTCCAGCACAGCCGTAGGGACAGTGGTATCCTCCAATATTCCCTCATCGGCATGTTGCTGAGCCGGCTCCTGCCTTGGCTCTTGCTGGACAACCTCGCCGACCGAAAAGGTATTATTTAGTGGATTTAATTCCACTCCTGCACGTGGAGCATTCACAGGTGCAGGTGGCGCATTCACGTGAACATGATCACTCGACTGAACCGAAACTGCGTTCAACCGAGCATGGAATGTATTTACTGGTGCAGGCGATGGCGTTATTGGAATCGGAAGTGCATTCGACCGATTTGGAACCTCTTCCCTACCCCTTTCAGTTAACTGTTGAGGTGTGTCAGCATTATCTGCTAGGTCCGCCTGACGAGCGTCCCTTGAGGTTACCTGTAATGAACTCTCTGATGCCCCTCCACGTTGGTTACTCAATAATGCAACGACAATTCTTATATCGGAACTCATTTGTTCTACTTTACCATCCACTTGACCTACTTTGTCATTCACTTGGTCAACTTTATCATCCACTTGACCTACTCGAGTATCTACTTGCTGACCTAGTTCACCTACTTGAGTGTTTACTTGTTGACCTAGTTGTTCAACTTTGTCATTCACTTCACCTACTTGCGTGTTTACTTGCTGACCTAATTGTTCAACCTTAATATCCACTTGGGTCAATTGACGCCCTTGAGTATCAACCTTTTCTTCTAATTCCTGATGCTGATCAACTACTGTTTCTACTTCATTCCGAAGACGCTGAATGACTTCTCCCCATTGATCATTCCTACTAGAAAAATCACTAATGAATTTCTGTATCTCGTGGTCCCTAGTGGCTAATTGACTCTCCAAGAACACACGATTTTCCACTAATTCCTTTTGCAATCCACGTAGTTGACTTTCTTGAAGTTTTAATTGATACTCCATGAGTGTACTACCCTGCATCTCTACCCCAGTTATGGTTTCATGCAACAACAACTCAAAGGCATATTCCTTTGTGAACTTTGTTGCTTGCAGAAATTCCTCAAATGGAATCAATTCATCTGGTCTTTGGAGAGCTACTAATGCATTAGCCCTAGCTGCACCAATACCTTCCAATTGAATCAATTCCTCACTTGTAGCTATTGCTACATTCAATGACCCTATCTCACTATCTGCCATGTCAAGAATCGAAGTGAGCAGACAAGCCAACGGAAAATATAACCAATATTCTCCACAATATCACCCGAAGCCGTCAAGGTCCTATCCAACCACCAATATATCAACCATTAACCAACCAGGCAACTGCAAAAATCAAATCATTAATTCACTATCCACCACTAGTATCGCCACAGTGTATCAGCCCGACTCAATCCGCTTTAAGTCGGTAAATACCGATGATCGGGATGGGGGAAAAATAAGAAAAAAAATAAAAAATAAATAAATAAATAAAAATAAAATAAAAAAAAAATAAATAAACTTTGTCAACCAGCACTCACCAACCCGTATCACCAGCGTGCGTCAGTTAACTTCCCTCTCCAAACAATTTGGAAAATACCGATGAAAAAGAAAAAAAAAACAAAAAACACAAAAACCAATGTTGCGTAACTGGTATTTGCCAACCAGTACGCCACAATCAGTTACCCAAATGCAAACTGGAAAATACCGACCAAGGACCGATATCAGTAACTGGCACTTACCAACCAGCCGAACCAGAATGGATCGGTTCACTTTAATCACTTACCAATCCAAATTGGAAAAATACCGACTGCGGACTAATGTCGCTAACTGGCACTTACCAACCAGCAAAACCAGTATGAATCGGTTAACTCCAATCACTTACCAATCCAAATTGGAAAAATACCGACCGCGGACCAATGTCACTAGCTGGCACTTACTTACCAGTAGAACCAGTATGAATTAGTTCACCTCAATCAGTTATAAAATTTAAACTGGAAAATACCGACCGAGGACGTGCCAAATGTAATAAAAAATATTTTAATTGCTAATTACAATTAAACAGCCAATGTTAAATCGTTGAAATATCCCAATACATGAATTCTATTATTATCTCGTGTTTAGGATAATACACCCTAGTTAGCAAATTGATTTTTAAATTGTACTAAATCGAGGAGTCCATAGTGAGTGAGTGAATAGCTTTTAACGTCGCTTTCAACAATATTTCAGCTTTATCACGACGAACCAACTAAGCACCACCCAGCCCAGCCAAAGTCAGAATCCGACAGGATCCTTGTCAGAAACAAACCTATCACTAAGCCAACGAGCCAATTTACAACCTGAAGATGTTTTAGTCAGGGAACACTACTCTTTTAATCTCCAAGATAATTCCTACTCTGCCACTAGAGTTGTATTATAAATCATTTTCAATCCATTTAAACCCCTCAAAGTTATTTAATAGAAATTTCATTCCATATCATACAATCAAATGATTTGAATCAGAATCCCTGGTTATTACTATGAAGGTAATGGTTGATCACTATAACAGTATTTGCCAATTCTTCAAACATTTATGCCTACTAGCAGTATCAGAATAAGATTGAATGTTGGCTCTTTAGGTAGATTATACTGTATAAAGGATTTAATTGAAAGCTGAAATCTATCCTAATTAATATGATGTCAATCAAATCACAAAAACACAACCTTGCATACATACACACATTAACACGCAACACAGAAAGCAACACACATGATAAACACACAATGATCGATGAAGGTTTTGTTATGAAATGATATGTGAAATGATTTCACACCACAATACTTCAAATTATAAAATCAAATAATGCCTATATAATCAGCATACTAAAGTTTAAGACCATTTTCAACCGGAGGGGTCCACTGAGGCCAGCCCTATATATTTATATTAACTCAAACTTCCTAATCCCTAACTGCCCTATAAATTTAGAAAACAAAATAACCGCCGAATATTAGGAACAAAAGAAAATAAATAAATAACCTAATTAATTTAGAATTAAAGGCCGTACTCAGTGGACAACAGTAAGCCCGGCGAATCAACTCCCAGACCAAGGGAAACTACTCTTGTAATACCCGACTAGGTTTCCCGATTGTTCACATCAAGTGAGCCGGTTTACTCATATAAAAATAAACCCCAAATGATCAGGTTCAATACCACCAAATACGCGACACCGAAATTGCTCCTAATCCAGAGTTTTATTCCGGCGTTTTCTATTCTATCTCAAACAATAATATACTATTCTACCTTCTATATCATGGTTTGAAAATTGAAACTAAAATTGTCCTGCACGGACTTCACTCGAATCAACCCGAAAAATTCTGTCAAATTTTCCTAATTATTTACAAATAAAGCCACAACTCCCACTAACCGCTAAATTTATCCTTTATATCCGTATGTTTTGCTTTAATAAAACCGGAAATATTAAGCCAATATACCCGTCTAGAGGTTTCAAAAACCGAAAGCTCTCCGCTAAATTATTCGAAATTCAACATGGCGGCCGAAAAGAAAATGTCAGGATCCAAACAGCCAAGAACACGTGCGTTTCAGATTTCGCCCAACAAGGCTATATTTTAATTTTGCAATCAAAACTAGTCTTGTATTAGTTTACTTTGGCACCAGTTGAAGTAGGACCTGGTCCGGGAGAAGATGCGGCAGGCTTACCTGTGTATATCAGATCTTGCAAATCCCTCCGGCTGTATCTCGTACCTCTGTCTCGTACGGCTGGATGTGGTCGACTGGGGAGAGTATAGGCACGGGCTCTCCGATCTCCCGTTTTCAGCCTTCTAGTTTTTCATTGGCTGAGGGTCTTCGGGACATTCCTGCCATCTTCGCTGGTTCAACTGGTCTCACTTTTGTGGTCATTATTCCTGGGTTGTACACCATATGATAATGAGGAATGAAATGACAGGCCTCTGGATTGAAATGGCAGGCCTGCCTTATATGTGATAGGATGTTAGGATGGTCTCACTTTTGTGGTCATTATTCCTAGGTTGTACACCATATGATAATGAGGAATGAAATGACAGGCCTCTGGATTGAAATGACAGGCCTGCCTTATATGTGATAGGATGTTAGGATGGTCTCACTTTTGTGGTCATTATTCCTAGGTTGTACACCATATGATAATGAGGAATGAAATGACAGGCCTCTGGATTGAAATGACAGGCCTCTGGATTGAAATGACAGGCCTGCCTTATATGTGATAGGATGTTAGGATGGTCTCACTTTTGTGGTCATTATTCCTAGGTTGACTGTACACCATATGATAATGAGGAATGAAATGACAGGCCTCTGGATTGAAATGACAGGCCTCTGCATTGAAATGACAGAATAATAGAAAAGTGATCATCAAGATTGCTTTTATTATTATAACTTTGTTAAAAATGTTTACTAAATCATACAAATCTTGTTAGCAGCATTTTAAGAATATATACGGAGGCTGAAATCATGTTCGATTACTCAGCTTATTGAACATAATAAAAAATGATTTTAAACAAAAGATTGGCACCCACCATTGTCCGATAATTGTAAGCTAGTGACAAGAGGATCTCTTTGTCCATTATTACTAAGAACAAGTGATTGATTTGTAATTTTGTTTGCAGAATTTCGAATTTGAGCGAAAAAGATCGAGAAAGGGACACTGGAAAACACCAAGATATTATCTTTCTAAGTTTCAAGATTTCTAGAAACTGTAATTGATGTCGGTTGTCAGTTGTCGGTTGCACGTGTCATCATTGGGTACTGGAAGCGAAGACAAATCTCTGACACTTTGGCATGAGCTATATGAAACATACTTAAGATTTTATAATTAGGAGCGAATGCTAATTCTGTTCTGTTTACTAGGCTAGTTTGAGATATCTCTTTTAAGATACCATGCTCGAAAATATTAAAATGGTGCAAAACTTAATACTGAAGGGATCCGGTCCATGCAGTAATGTTGAAACTTTGAAAGTGTCAGAATCCCTTGGATCAAAACACACAGTAGTCTACAGTTGTCGAGTTGTGAGGTTGCAGGGCCTGATCCAGGCCGTTTTTGAACCCGTTATAACGGGTTTGGGCGCCATGAATTTGGGCGCCCAAATGAGAAAAAAAAAAAAATAAATAAATTTTTGTTAGCAAATTCCCTCTGAACAGGCTGAAACCTATATTAATGCAATTACTATTGCCAAATATTAAGTTATCAGGCTGTATTTAGACCATTCAATACTCCCACAGCTTCCATGGGCTTCGACAGTCCCACATCGCGGCCTATTTCACTATAACTTATCACACTCTGCGCCAGGTAAGGGTGCCCAAACTAAAAGTCTAGATCAGGCCCTGGGTTGTGTCACAAGAGTGACGTCCCTTCGTACGAAACGGTGAGGCAGTTTACTTGCAACGGCATGGACTAAAGTAAACTGATTTAAAATTTGAATAAATACGTTTTAATTTGGAATCATTTGAACTCCTTGATATAGAAGATGAAGGTATGGATATTCTCTATTGTCAATTTATAGAATATGCTCCACCGTAGTATCCGCCGATGACTCTTGTGATGCAACGTCACAACTTGGGAATACCATATTAATTTGAAGCGTAAGTTGGATTTTCGAATCGGACCGAAAAAGGTATCTTGCACAGCTAGGTCCCATGTGGGACCTGTGTACCAAATTTCAGAGAGATCCATGAAGCAGTTCCTGAGAATTCACGATAAGAATTTTTCAAGTGAAAATTCAAGCTGGCCACCTGGCGGCCATATTGGATTTTTGAATGGGACCAAAAATGGTATCTTGCACAACTGGACCCCAAGGGGAACCTGTGTACAAAATTTGAGAAAGATCCATGCAGTACTTCCCGAGAAATCACGATAACAAAGTTTCATTGGGAATCCAAGATGGCTGCCTGGTGGCCATATTGGATTTTCGAATCGGACCAGAAAAGGTGTCTTGCACAACTAGACCCCAAGGGGAACCTGTGTGCCAAATTTGAGAAAGATCCATGCAGTAGTTCCTGAGAAATCGCGATAACAAGAATTGTTTATGGACGGACTGACGACGGAGGACGGACGGACGGACGGTACGACGGATGGACGAAAATTGATTTTGGGCTAAAAAAGGAAGAAAAAAAACTACATGAAATGGTTATCCAGTAGACCCTACCTCCCCCCCCCCCCCTACAGCCATTAAAAATATGAATGACAGTATACTCCCCCATCCATCAAGCCGCTGCATTTAGTAATGTCAGAAGTTTATAAAATATCTGTATTTTAATCTGTACTTCTGGTAATATAGATACACAGATACACTCCACCTTTGTGTCTGAAGTGGTAATCATGAAGCCTGTCATGTCATTCCTCATTATGATATGGTACGTACAACCTAGGAATAATGACCACAAAAGTGAGACCATCCTAACATCCTATCAGATATAAGGCAGGCCAGTCATTTCAATACTGAGGCCTGTCATTTTAATCCGGAGGCCTGTCATTTCATTCCTCATTATGATATGGTGTACAACCTAGGAATAATGACCACAAAAGTGAGAGACCCTGTCCTAACATCTTGCCAGAATAAGGCAGACCTGTCATACTGATGCCTGTCATTTCAATTCTGAGGCCTGTCTTTTCAATCCCGAGGCCTTTGGATTCTTTTGTGTGCGATACATGTGCTTGCATTAAGTTTTTCTTGAGTATATGTGTATATCGACCTGCACATACATCACGTTGAATTGTTCCGTTTGAATTGATTTTACTGACTGAGTCATCATACATCTCAAATATTACACATAATGTATACCACCTACTTGGATGTCCTCTGGTGGTTTTTGGCTTTGGCAGCCACTTTGCTTGTTTTTCCTATTGGGTTATCTCCCTTTCCTAGGTTAAGAGATAGGGATTTCCTTTAAAAGCCTTCTAGCTGAGAATTTTGCACACCATGCAACATCCATCCAATTTGAAAAATTTTGATAGACATTGTGATTATGTGTGAACAATTAGAATATAAGAAAAAGTTAAATACTATTTATATGAATTTTTCATAAATATGCTTGAAAACTAGGGCTATTCTCTGATTTCTGGGTTATCAAATTGAGCATGGGTCAGTCCAATTAACGTTGTCTACAGCCAAAAAATGCACACCAACCTGTATTTTTTCTTTGTTTTTTTTCTCATATTGCACAATTATGAATGCAACAACATTCAAAATGTTAATTACTTTCATTTACCACCTGCGGACATTGTTAAAAGGTGTGGTATAGATATTTTGTAAATCTTGAATTACGTAATGCCAGGAGTGTTTAGTACAGCAAAACAATATAACTGGAACTCGTCCAGCATGAAATCGTACATTCAGACGCTGTGACATTGCCCCGACTCTAGCATACTGTGATCAGCGGTCCTGGAATTATTGCCCCGCCGTTCCGCCACCCATGTATCATAGTTCTCCTTCCCGCCACTCAGAGAAAATTCATAGCAAGTATCTTGATACATTTATGCTGTATACCAAGTTTCATAAATGGTATCAGAGATATGCATCATTAAAGATTTTGCATGGATTAAAGATGGCCGCCAAGGATTTCACCAAATAAGGGAAACTGGTTTGGTCATTCCTTTGAAGTTTCTTGATGCATCGATGATCTATACCAAGATTCACAATGAACAGCGAAATGGTACTCAAGATACACAACATTAATGGTTTAGCATAAATTAAAGATGGCCACCAAAGTTTCCAACTGATCGGGTCCAGATTCAATGGGATTCTGGGTCACGAGCATATGGATGTGCACTGCAAGTTTGGTGTGCCTAGGGTGAGTCATTTTAAAGATATCTTGGCAACGAGAAATCTGTGATGGTTTCGCATAAATTAAACATGGCCACTGGGTCAGGAGATCACAAACTGTAACCTGAGTCATGGTAACCCGATTCACGCTATCTATCTCCCTGTTGCTATATAGGGGCATTCAAGTATTACGTACGCAGCGAGAGGGGAGGGGGGTCTAAAAATGTGGATTTTTTCCTATGTATGCTGGGTTAAATTTTGCATATGGTAGGGGGAAAGGGGGTGAAAAATTCAAATTTGTTGCGTAAGTAATATTTAATTGGTCCCATATCAAGTTCAATATTGCATATATATTTTGCTATAGATGTACTTTGTTTAATCAATGTTTCAAAGAGAAATCTCATTTGAGCTATAGTGGTCTGGGGGTCATGTCCTTTTTTTTTAACTAAACATTATAGAAAGCAGCATATTATCCAAATACATGTACATTTAGAATAATCATAAAGCTTTGTTCATATATTACTATTGTTGCATACTCTGTTTTGAGTAAAGTTTTGTCTCAACATTTAGTCCCGGACAAACTGTAACCGGAGTCACAGTAACCAGAGTCCTGCTATCTTCTTTAATTATTTCCCGGTTACTATTATATATCAGGTTCAATATCGCACATTTTCGTATGGATGTACTTTGTTAAGAAAGTTCGATGAATTCTCTCAACTAAGTACTTGTACTATATAGAAACTCAAAGCACATTTCTGTTGCTCAATGTTATTGCACGAACATTGGGAAAAATGAATAAATGATGAACCTGAAATCTTTCTACACTGTGTCTTACATAGGTTTCACTGATTGCTTGTTTATATTGATTTACTGAATAATGATCATGTTTTTGTGGTGGATGGACCATTATCTTCACCTGTTTTAACCCTATAATGCCTGACATTATTTCCAGGTATAACGACTGGGAAGTATTAGCATTTTCTGACAAGTTTATGTGCTTTTGTTGATAATTTGTGTTGATTAGACCGCTCACAGCGTTATTTGGAGTTCTGCTGAATGTACACATATGTGTACAATATAGGCATTCATAGTGAGGATTGTTAGGTTTGAAATTGTATACGTGTGTGTACAATAGGCATCGCAATGTACCCTCACTCACTACATATACAAACATGTATGTACCCAAGAACCTACCTGTACCCTCACTCACTACAGTAACATATACATACATGTATGTACATAAGAACCTATCTGTACCATCACTCACTACATAAGAACCTACCTGGAAGTGAGTGAGGGTACACTACAGGTAGGTTCTTATGTACGGGTGTTAATAGGGTGATGTTGAGTTTAGGAGATAGCGGGTGGGGCATATATCTGAGGAGTAGAAGTTCAAAATGGGAGTATTTTACTCAAATATAGGTCATTTCAGTTTTTGGCATGTTTTCAAATTTTCAAACCATTTTTAACGAAGGTCATGACATATTGTTTCTCCGTCTTATAAAATAATGGGTTTCTTTAGTTGTTGTCATAACTCCTAGTATTTCAGTCATAAAACATACAAAGTTTGGGATTGACATTGAGTTTTTAATTCAATTTTGCCCTGGATTAGCATTGGCACAACAATTTTTTAGCTCGCCGTATACGAAGTAGGCGAGGTATTGGGAGAGAGAGGGGGAAAGTGGCGGTGTTGGTGTTGGTGTCCGGTTAGACTTTTATGTTTAGGCTGGACTTAGAAAGTTGTCTGGGTTAATCTTTTCTGTTTAGGCTGGACTTAGAATAATTTTGACTTCTTATTAGGCATGAGATGCAGTGTACATTGTATACACAGTCATACATACCAAATCACATACAGTATATTCCTTTATAGTATTTACTAATAGTTTTTGACATTATTTTATTTCAGAAGTACAATATCAAAATAACTGGCGGGGGAATCCCGCAGTACCGAACCCCTGTTAGTTTTTAATTTCGTGTCGCCTTAAATGAAGGACGCCATTTCCTAAAATTTTATCAAATTCTCGTTGACCCTGAAGCTTTTGTACAACCTGTTGTATCTGTGTCCACACATTTAACTTACTATATTAATTAAAAGTGAGTTTGAATCAGTTTGTGAGCTCAGTCTTTACCCGTGCACATTATTATGGAGCATTACAGTATGATTGGACACAGTTGTCATTGCGTTCTTTTATTTGCATACAAATGTGAAGGTTTACCACAGTGCAAGTGTCCCATTGCCTGTTGGAAATGATAGATTTAGTCCTACCATCGCACTGTTATTAGCTTTGTTTGTTCGCATATCATCACACAAAGTTACATCAAGAACGTGCTCAAAATTGCACACCTATTGTTCCTAACTACATGTATACATGAACATGTATTCATCAGATCTATGCAATGGGATGTGTAGGCTTACTTTTGGAAAAAATGTAATCTTTATTGGTAGTTATATAATATAGTTCCTCCTTCAATCCAACCTCAATATCACTAAATATAGAAATCATATTTCTTAATAAATTTATTATTTTAAATGATGTGCATTGCCAATGATGTGCAACCTCAAATGATGTGCCATCCTTAAGGGCTCGATCTTTTTGCGAAGCTGCATATATCTCTTATATGTGATACTAACCTATTAGGTAGGAGATGCAGTGTACATTGTAGGTTTATACTTGGTGTAAGAATTACGCACAAGACAGAGCCTACAATAGCCTGTCTGAGCTCAACAATGCGTCTAGACGTGACCCTTTTCAGCTGCACAAAAGCCTCAACAAAAGCCTCAACAATGCGTTCTTACACCGACCTGTTACATATACACAAACACGTCAAATCAACTACAATATATTCCTTTATAGTAATTACGGTACTAATAGTTTAATGACATTATTTCATTTCAGAAGTACAATATTAAATATTAACCCCTGGTGGTTTGGAATTTTGTGTCGCCTTTAATGAAGAACACCATTTCCTTCACTTTTGGTATCGAATCCCATTCCTCATCATGATTTAACCTCAAGCTTTTGCACGAACCATATTTGTCCAGGCATTTCACACCCACATCTCAGACAAAATCTCAATTGTACATCATGTATTCATATGATAATGACATGTATAAGCTTACTTTTGGAAAAAAAGGTAATCTTTATTTCAAGTTTTATAATATAGTTCATGATTCAATCCAACTTCAGCATCACTGTCGAAGAAGTCAAATTTTTATTGCAATATGTATTGTCATTGCCAGTGATGTGCAACCTGAAGGGCTCGATCTTTATGTGAAGCCGCATGTTATTGAATACCCAAAAGGCGAGCTGCCAGGTTACACATAACCCTTGTTAGTCATCCCTGATTAGTGAATTCATATGAATGTTTTATTAAGTAAGCTTTCGTACTCTATGGGGTTATGAGATGCGAGCCATGCTTTAGGTTAGAAGGAGCCCCTAAGGGTCGGAATACATCCCTTGGATTAGTGGCAGCTTCTTAAAGAATGTTTTATGATGAAAGCTATTGGGATATATGTGAGCTATAGGCTAAATTATAATTATTTAGCTACATCTCTACCAAACAGTGTATATATATAGACAGACCTGAAAAATATATGCAGAAACTGTTTTTGTCAATTCTGGCAACTCCATGTTTTACATACTAAAACATCATGATCAAATACTAAGATACAAATTCAAGGACTTCCCAAGCAGTTGAAACATACTGAATATTTATGAGGGCTAAATTGCAGTGTACCGTTAAGATATTTAGAATGAAAAAAACAGAATGGTGTTCATGCATATGGAACAGTATTAGCTATATTAATTGTCTTCTTGATTCCACTCCAGAAAAGGTGGGGACATGGCCCCCATGGCAGACCCCTACATTTTGTACCCCCCCCCCATGCTTTATATAAATCAACATTGATTTATATAAAGCATGGGGTTATATATAGAGACCCCATATTTCGACACTTCACCCTAATACCACCGCCCACACCCCCCAAAACTCCTGTTTTGCGGGCCTGTGGGTATGGCCATACAGTTTGGTTGTCTTCTTTGAAGTTGTTTTGGATGTAAAAAGATAAAAACTTTGTTAGGAAACGCCAAACGAAAGATGAGGATGATTCAACTGTCCGACACGTGCGTGTGACCCACTTCTGTTGACACGACAGGCCAAGAGATACAGCTCATAAATATTCATATCCTCAGCGCACATACTGATGACGTCAGGATCGAAATGACCGGCTTATAGCCGATCCCCTTTTATTCACCATCCTGCATTTTCGCGCACCTTGCACTTCCGGACACCATTTATACCGTATTTCACAAAAGAGTTACAATAAGGCCCCCTACAACGTTGAAAATATTTTACTTGGCTAAGTTCGTCAAAATCTGTTTTGTGGAACGCACTTAAGTCAGAAACCAAAGTGAACTTAGCCAAGCAAAAATATCGCACTTAAGTCAAAAACTTAAGTCGACTTTCGAGAAATCGGCCCCAGGAAGATTTCCAAAAAATCGAATTCTAGCATCCTCACCATTTCAATTTCTGGCCGACACTATATGATGGATGCATAATTTAGTTTTCTTTGATTGAAAACTGATCTATTTCATCTGGGATATAGTATAAATTCTCTTCCAGATTAGAGAGGGATCGTCCTACAGTATGTCCCCCACTGATTGTATTTTATTTCCGGGTTTTTAAATACCCGGTGCAGTATTCAGTGTTGAGTTTCAAGAATTTTCACTGATGGTCTGATCATAAGGTGTCTACTTGTAAGTTTGGTCTGACGTTTGACACCATATCTAAGTCACTCTTGTTGTCATCCCCAATTATTGGGGTCGATGCAAGGCATTTTCCTTGTTTCGGTTTCGGAAAGTTTTACTGTCAGACATGCCTAAAGTGGAAGCATTTTAGGCCGTGCTGTTCCATGTTCAACACAAAACTGTCCCGCTGGTAAAGGAGTGACGGCGGGTTCCCACAATTACACCCTCAAAGTAAACATCGCTCTTTAGCTCGGCATTGGGGATTGTCTCATTTAATATTTTATTCATGTTTTCTTGTCTTCATGCTCAAGTTTGTCTTGGCAAACATAATTTTTTGTTGGACTTATTTCAGAGATATCTATATATCTATGATTTCTTGTGTTGCCGTGCAATATCTGTGGCACGGTACTGACAATAAAATTTGGCCCTCGTGTTGAGGGTTACAAATCTGGGTTGAGGTGCAACATATATTATTTCAGTGTATTGTTGCCCACGTGGGTGCAACATGCTCCCCATATCTGAGTAATGTCATTCTCACTTGAGACTGGTTACATGAGCGAACTGCTTTTCATATACTCTATCCAGATGAACAGGGAAAATTATCTCCAAATAATTCTTTTTAACGCTAGGTCAACAGAGGTATTATGCAGACTTGAAAAGTAATCGAAATGTCCGGTAAACATCTATTTTACTATATATGATGTCACTTCCGGCGATGTGCGCGAAGGCTTCGAAACCGGTCCAAAAATCGAGGTGGTTGCATACAATGTCCCGTTGTAGAGCGATGAGGTCATGATCTGTAAACAGAATTTTTTTTCTGGGCCGTAAAATTCCCCAGCGTAGAAATGACGAAACTGGTGCTACCTGCATAAGTCGGAATTCCAAACTACTAAATAGAATTGCCCCTAGCAAACAACACATACAAAATTCCCGAGGATGATCTATAATGAAAACAAATTTGATATAAATGTCGACAATACGCATGATCCACAGGTGAACGCAATAGGCTTACTACTGACCACTAACACGAAGGAAGGTATAAAATTGTTACCTCATACGCGGCCACCTGAACATAAGGCTTGCAAATTGATCGATTGTTCCAGATGAATTTCAAATGAATATTCTCCATTGGACTAGCATGGGATCGCCCTTGATGTGTGCCGCGAACAAAGCTTAATTACTTTATCAATATATGTTATATAAGAATATCCTATTTTTACCGACAGTATATTATTGCGTATTTTAAATCCATTAAATTGTAGCATATTGCTCATGGATCAATCTTAGGAACATTTCCAACGTTAAATTGATATAGAAAACGTGTACCCTGTATTTCATATATCAATAATCTAATTACCTCTTAAGTCCGTGCAGTAGTTCCAGGGATCTATACCGCGTCCGCCGTACGATCAATTAAATTAACAGCTCAAATAAATCTATTTCGAAACCATATCACGAACAAAAATAACGAACCTGGAGTATTAAATTATTCAATATCTCGAGTGAAGCGGCCGGCGCTGGTCAAAATCGAGTCGCCTCCATCATTAAAGAGCGATTGGTGGCAGGGATAGAATACGCCAGTTTTAGCCCAGTGAGCAGGTTGACTTCATGTAGTTACATCCTGGTTATCAGAAGTTTTCAGTAATATCGTGGGCATAAAATCGGATTAATATATCAATACTCGACACATCACTACTATACTGGCAACTGTCCAGAACAGCAAATTACGTTGGACTAGTATGTGGTGGGTATGGGCCCATCTCAACTTTTCAGCTGACCAGTTTCTAGTGTACAGATAACATGGAGCTGCTTACCTACATCATTCTCGTCGTGTTGTTGCTAATGACATGGTATCTTTTTAGGAACTCTAAGACTTCTTTAAACCGCGAGATATTGCCGCCGGGTCCAAGAGGTATAACATTGATAACACACATGTTTTCACTCCTGTCCACTCCAGTGCATATCATGCTAGCAAATCTTGCTAAAAAGTGGGGCGAAATATTTTCCATGAACATATTCGGACAGCGAATAATATTTCTGAGCAGTCCAAGGGTCGCAAAGGAAGCCTTTGTCTCGAAGGAACACGGGGACGTATTCGCCGGACGTCCACGCGGAATAAGGCCCGGGAAGTACTCGAAGAAAATCACCACATTTCTCCAGCCGAACGAAGGTTGGCTTAGACAGAGGAAACTTATTCAAAAAGTGTTGAAGACCTGTGGAGAAAGGGAAGGACAAATAGAGAATACCGTCGAGAGCGAGATGAGGTACGCTATCAAATGGTTAAAGCACAACTCTGATCAGCCAATCAACATTGATAGCGTTATTTATTCGTCAGCCATCAACTTCATAACGATCATGCTTCTTGGAAAGCGTCAGGAATACGACTCTTAAAGAGTTAGAAAATGTGATACGCATGGACGCAGCGTCAAAGAATACTCTAGCACTCACTCCGTCAATCTTGTTCATCGTATTTCCTTTTCTCAAATATATACCTATTGGTCCGGGTTGGCAGCTTATGCAGGTTAACGCCACCCAAGAACATTTGTCATGGACTATTTCAAAACGTCAAAGGACACCTATGATCCCAATGTATCAAGGGGAATGGTCGACGACCTTTTTCGGAAACAAGATGAAGATGTGAGGAAATATGGGACATCCTGGTTATCTGACGCTTCCATCAAGGCCATCCTTGTGGAGATGATTGTCGCAGGTACGTTCGCCATAAGGAGCGCCCTTTGTAGCTTTTTCCTAATGATACTTCATAAACCAGAGGTCGCCAAACGAATCCAAGATGAAATAGACGCAGCTGTTGGCACGGGGCGATTTCCAACTATCAATGACAGAGAAGAAATGCCATACACGGAGGCATCCATCTATGAATCATTGCGATATTTTTCCCACGTACCGCTTCCTTTTCCACGAACAACCACCAATGATGTGAAGTTCAGAGATTACGTAATACCGGCCAGTACAATAGTACAAGTAAACACCTGGGCTATACACCACGAAGAAACACTGTGGGCTGAACCCTGGGAGTTTCGGCCCGAGCGTTTCCTCGGTGAAGATGGGAATATATTACCCACTGAGCACAAAAATCGGAGAAACCTTTTGGCATTTAGTCTTGGGAGAAGAGTCTGCCCGGGTGAAGTCTTCGCGAGAGCACGCATCTTTGAGTTCATAACCTTGATGTTACAACGTTTCCATTTTTACCCGGATGTTCAGACGTCATTACCGTCCATGGATCCTCGGATGTACAAAGGCGAGCTTGCCCTTATACCGCCAAAATTCTACCTACGTGTGGAGGCTCGCTAGGCCTACTGGACTTATCTACCTATCTTGGTAGTTGCACTACTGACAGATACTTCGTTTTCCCATTTTTTATTGTTTTTGGTTAAGTTTTTGCAAATTGCACAGTTAAAACTGCTTCCAAATCAGGTAGACCTAAGTTGAAGTTGATGCTGAATGAAGGTTGTTTACTTGACCTTTGTTGCTTGCATCGTAAAATCCTTGCACTAGGTGTAGTCGACAGAACTGAGATGTAAAACAATTCAGATTCATACTTTGAAAAGAGTTTTAACCCCACCTGCCCTGGGATGTTTGTGATTTGTCAAGCTCTACCAAAAATTGCAAAAAGAAAACCCAAGATGGCCGCTTTGGTGACGTGACAGTGACGTCATTTAAAAACATTTTTAGTCGGTTTTTCGGTCAGAATTTTCGATTTTTTTATTTATTTTTTTTGCAAGAATTGCATGATAAATGAGTTAATAATGAGCATTTCATTAATTTCCTTAATTTTTGACTGTGCAGCCTAAGTATATCCATAGTGTTTTCTAGTGATTCAGAGTCGAGTGTGAAAGTTGGGATATTAGTCTGTCTGTCGTTTTTGAGTTAGGTGCAGGATTGGCTTTTTTTTAGATACTCTTCAAATTTCCTATGCTTTAACATGGTGCTATACAGCATACTTGGCAATATTGTGCAGATACTTTTGCTAAACTCCGCAGTAGGCAGAAAAGTGGGATACTTTAATAGAATCTATATTCCATATTTAGCACTTTTATAATCTAGTCTAATTAGAATATATTCGCATTAAAATATCTGTAACACCGTGTCGGAGAAAGGACAATATATTTAATATTTAGCACCTTTATAATATCATCTAATTAGAATATATTCGCATTAAAATATGTAGTTGACGTTTGAGACCAGACAATATATTGAATATTTAGCACTTTGATAATATCATCTAATTAGAAGAGATTCGCAGTTAAATATCTAGCTGGCGTCCGAGAAAGACAATATATTCAATATTTAGCACCTTTATAATATCATCTAATTAGAAAAGATTCGCACTTGAATATGTAGCTGGCTTCTGGGAAAAGACAATATATTCAATATTTAGCACTTTTATAATCTATACTAAGTAGGAGAGATTCGAAGCTATATTTCACAAGAGACTTTTCAAAGAAAAGACAATATATTCAAAATTTAGCACTTTTATAATCTAATCTAATTAGAAGAGATTCGCATTAAAATATCTATAACACCGTGTCGGAGAAAGGACAATATATTTAATATTTAGCACCTTTATAATATCATCTAATTAGAATATATTTGCATTTAAATATGTAGTTGACGTTTGAGAACAGACAATATATTGAATATCTAGCACTTTGATAATATCATCTAATTAGAAGAGATTCGCAGTTAAATATCTATCTGGCGTCCGAGAAAGACAATATATTCAATATTTAGCACCTTTATAATATCATCTAATTAGAAATGATTCGCACTTAAATATGTAGCTGGCGTCTGGAAAAAGACAATATATTCAATATTTAGCACTTTTATAATCTAAACTAAATAGAAGAGATTCGCAGTTAAATATCCACAAGAGCCTTTTCGGAGAAAAGACAATATATTCAATATTTATCACCTTTATAATCTACTTTAATTAGAAGAGATTCGCATTAAAATATCTGTAACACCGTGTCGGAGAAAGGACAATATATTCAATATTTAGCACCTTTATAATATCATCTAATTAGAATATATTCGCATTTAAATATGTAGGTGACGTTTGAGAACATACAATATATTGAATTACAACACATATAAGGGAAGTGGGAAGAGGTGCCGACATACTGACTGAGTCACATGACTTCACAGAATAGTCTTCTGGTTAACCTATTCTAAAGCACATACCAAGAATCTAACGATTCGTGATAGGTGTTGTATCTCAGGTACGCTGTTATTGTACCTGTTCATATGGCAACTTGGATGATATGACCACACGGCCCCTAGCACCGGCATAAGCGGTATTAGATACAAATCTAGAGAGCTATGATGGAAATGCTCTGATAACTCGTATACTGGTAATTGGTGAGCTGTTTCGCTGTGACAACTCGTACATTGGCGATTGGTGAGCTGTATCGTCGTCAGATATAAATGACGGCATTTAACACAAAAGACTAGTCTGTAAGGCCCGATGTCGACCCAGCATCAACTTCCCACAAATGCCAACATATATCAAAGACCAAAAGCTCTGTACAGGGGGCGGCCATCGGGGACGAAACGTCCACCAGCAGAATCTCGCCATATACAGGAAAAAATTACAACACATATAAGAGAAGTGGGAAGAGGTGCCGACATACTGACTGAGTCACATGACTTCACAGAATAGTCTTCTGGTTAACCTATTCTAAAGCACATACCAAGAATCTAACGATTCGTGATAGGTGTTGTATCTCAGGTACGCTTTTATTGTACCTGTTCATGTGGCAACTCGGATGATATGACCACACGGCCCCTAGCACCGGCGTAAGCGGTATTAGATACAAATCTATAGAGCTATGATGGAAATGCCCTGACAACTCGTATACTGGTAATTGGTGAGCTGTTTTGCTGTGACACCTCGTACATTGGAGATTGGTGAGCTGTATCGTCGTCAGATGTAAATGACGGCATTTAACACAAAAGACTAGTCTGTAAGGCCCGATGTCGACCCAGCATCAACTTCCCACAAATGCCAACATATATCAAAGACCAAATAGAATATAATTTGATTGTTGCAATCAAGTACCAAAGGAAGATGTTGTTTTTGGCGTTTTGTTTCTTTCGAAATTACATTGAAAGGGGCCGATTGTCTACGAAACATCTTCAGTCATTGGGTGCATGCCAACATATAGTGTCGTTGAATGATTGGTTTGTTGTGCCAGTAAGCCTGAATACATGTCAGCTGTCTGTATCAGCGAGGTTGCCTTTATATCGCCCGTTCTGTAGGCGTCCTAAAAAGCAGCACATGCGCGTTGTTTAACCAGGAAGAACGATAGAATAATCTGTTATTGTCTGAGTTGAGTTGCACAGACCACAAATGAAAATCTCCTTGCGACTGTCTTAAAAATCCTTATATACCAGCGCATGCGCGTTGTTTGACCAGGAAGAACGATAGAATAATCCCTGTTATCGCCAGAGGAGTTGCACAGACCAGCAAAGAAGGTGTTCTTGGGACTGCCTTAAACATATTTATTTACCAGCCCATGCAAGTTTGAAAATATGTAGCATATGTGCTAAATATACAATATATTTTCTTTAAGGAGAGGCATTCGGACAATTTGGAGCTGCGATTTAGAAGAAATATTCAATATTCATCACGGCTGCAATTTAGAAGAAATATTCAATATTTAGCATTTGTGCTAATTATGCAATATATTTTCTTTCGGGAGAGGCAGTCGGACAATTTGCGTTTGCGATTTATCATAAATATTGAATATTTCTTCTGGTTGCAATTTAGAAAAAAAATTCAATACTTAGCATTTGTGCTAATTATAAAATATATTTTCTTTGGGAACAGGCCAGTCAAAGGGCTACTAGCAGTAATCCTAGAAATTATCTTCAAAGTAGCACACCCCTTTCTAAATATCACTGATTTTAGAAATTATTTGCGAAGTAGCAGATCTGCTAAATAGCATGCGAGACAGTAATAACCATTTCTGCACCTTAATGCGTGTTTGTGTAGTCATTGTTTTTGTCTTGCTTGTGTTAACTGAGGTGCAAATTTGAGCTGCATGTCTGAAGTGAATCAAGGCCCTCTTGAAGTTAGGCCTTCTGGTGTTTCCGAGAGAATTTTGCAGGTTGTTAGGGAGAATTGTAGATCATTTACAGAGGATTTCATAATAGTTTTCCGTTTGTGGCTGATGTGATGTTTACAAACACGCCATGTTGCTCTGGCAAGTGTCAAGCTGAACTGTTTTGTTGTGTTTGAAGTTGCAAACTTGCACGTCAATTTCAACGTCAACAGCCACTCAGTCAATGTGAATCAGAGAACACACCAAATAAAATAAACATGTTATTAGAAGTTGGCAACTTCAGGTAGGAGGTGCAAAGTTACGTGTGATGTTTTGATTCAGTCAAGGCATGTAATTTCTTGTCACTGAAAGATATAATGGTAAACTATGATGAAATCCTCTGAAAGATGAGGTTAAAGATTGTAGGACTGAGGTTGTGCCCTTGTTTTAGACTTATAGATGTTTGAGTTGAAAAAATCACTTCTAGTGTTATCTATTTTGAGACTGAGTAGATGAATTTAATGAACCGTTTGTAGAACTGGCCCCCGATGTTGTCCCGCAAGAGTTTTAGAAGTATCCCATTACGCTATACTTTGTCAAACGCTTTGTTGAAATCTGTCACTACACGAAAATCTTGATTTGATATTATTTAACATTACCACTAAATATAAGGTGAATATAACTGTTATATTTACAAAAGTTTAAACGGACATGTAAATATTAACATATGTGGATATAATTTGCATGCTTTTAACATACACATCAGGGCCCAGGTGTACGTATGGTGTTTCAATCGAAAGTTAAATATAGACAAATGTATTTAAACGACAAGTCAACACAGAACATATATGGTATGATATTGTATTACCTACTGTAGTAAATAAATATCGTTGCTTCATTATTTGCCAGCGTTTGTAAATGTGCATCATTTGCCATCGATTTCACTTATATGCGCCATAGATTTGCCAGTATATTTACCGTATGTGGACATTAGATATTACAGCTTGGACAGGCCCTTATGACAGAGCATAACGTACACAGTACAAAGATATGCATATAATTATATCATATGCAATTATATATGCCACATTGGGAAATCAGAAGCAAATTGAACCGATTAATTTGCAGACTTTTAAATTATATACGGCACGTGAGTTGATCAAT